>JAANYP010003986.1:0-19995 GCA_020465985.1 Centrapalus pauciflorus
TCCAAAGATTTGAGATGAAGCTGGGCTTAAAAGACTAAAGACTGATTACAATTCATAAGAGGGGGAGAATGTTGGGATTAATATTTTGTTTATGAATGTTATAAGTACAAGGGGGCTTATTATAATTAAATGATAGTTGTTTTTCTATAAATAGAAAGTGTCGTGTAGTGTAGGCGTACTTTTTGCACGCAATGGTACTGATTTAAAGGTTTGTACGGATTGGAACTTTGACCTAGATTCCTATGTACGCATCTCAGTGTATGTAATTCTTTCATCTTGAATATAATCATTTGGTCGATCGTGTTCCTATTGTGTTATTAATTGTTTAAATCATAATTGTTGATTGTTGATATTGGAATAACAATTCTCTTTGTTCTTGCATATTATAGTCATTTAATCATATTGTGATCATATGAATGTTTATAATATTATTGGGATCAATACTACAATTGGTATTAGAGCCATTGGAATGGATTTCAACCGATTTTCATCAGATTTGTGGAGTTTTGCTGCTGTCAAACTGTTCATCACGCTAGACCTACAGTTTTTCATCATAAGTCCCTCTTTAATCTTCTGTTTTGCTGTATTTTGCCATATTAGTGTATCGATACCTATCACCTTATTATTATGGAGCATTATTGGTTCATTTAGTTCGTGTTTTAGGTTTTTAATCTAAAAAAATCGATCTGTTCATCTGTAGGAGCTGTTCGTCGACTTTTTGACCACCTTTTCCTTAAAAATCCCCTTATTTAGATGTTTTTAGGTAAACTTTGTTCACAACAGTTGAATCTAAAATTCATCCGAGCACTTAGGTACTATTTGTAGGTTTTAAAATAAACAGTTGACCAAAATCTGATTTTCGTTCATAATACTGGTACTGTTACCTTTAAAAATATTTCACTAAGTGTAACTTCGGATATCAACTTTGGATCCTATCTTTGGATATCGAACTTCGGATCTATAATCCGAACTTCAGGTTTCTTTAGTTAACTAGTCTATTTGTGCGTATCCATCAATATCTTTTATACTTGTCTCTCATTCGAAGTTCGGTTACTACCATCCGAACTTCGTATCATCAATTTGTTTTACACTTACACTTTCTCTCGGTTCATCACACGAACTTCGGACCCATAATCCGAAGTCCGCGTCCCATTAGAAATTTAGTATCCAAACCACCCGAAGTTCCATCTGAACTTCAACTCTCATCCGAAGTCTGTATCTCATACGAACTTCACATCATCATCCGAACTTTGGATCCCCCATTTGGAGTTCAGTTTCCACTGCATAAGATCATTTTTCACACCAATCACTACCAACTTCCATCATGTCAAGAGAAGCTCTTGTATTAGGATCTGAGAACAGACCACCCGTTCTCTATCCAGACGAATACGAGCAATGGAAAAGGAAGCTCTAAATAATTTGAAATTTGATAGCGTACAACCTATGGGGCATCTCATGATTCAGTCCATCAAAGAAGGACCTGTTATTTTCTACTCCGACATTCTTGCAGTTACCATTATTGTTCCTCCCATCGCAGCTGCAAAAGAACCACGGGGTCCACAGGATGACAACAAGCGAGAGAGAGAGAGAGAGAGAGAGAGAGAGAGAGAGAGAGAGACATGTTGCTGATCATAAAGCATAACACTTTTTATATCAGGCCCTACCCACAGACATCCTTGTGAGTGTTGATAACAAGATATCCACTAAATATATGTGGGATGAACTGGAGATGCAAATGCATGGAGCTGATTTGATGTAAGGTCTTGACTCTAAGGATCTATCTCGACGCGACACCGTCCAACGAGTGTGGAATCCTTGTTAGCGGCTTGACGGTAAGATCACACACGGAAACACGGAGACTACCACGGTGTTAGACGAACGACTACGAACGCCATGATGATTCTCTCTGAAACTACTCTCTGAAAACTTGCAAGTTCGAGATCGCCTTTGCTAATCCCTCTAATAAAAGTCTGCAAAAGTCTGATAATTAATCGAATTAACCCTTAATTATACTGACAGATTCGAGTTTGTCTAGGAAAAATTCGAATCAGGCCCAAGGCCCATTCGAATTTGTCCTCACTGACAAGTTCGAATTTACCTTAAATTCGAACATCACATATCAAACTTATATTTGAACTTATGTTTTAACTTATGTTTGAATTTATCTTTGAACTTTATGCTTGAACTTCTTGTAATACATTACACCAAGTTCAAACATACCAACAACAAACATCAATCACACATAATCACATATATCAAATACTAATCAATATTCAATACCAAGTTACTTGACTTACACAAAATGCTATCAAAACTTAGACTGCTATCGTCACACAGGATGTACTAACAGACTCCCCCTTGACGATAGCTTCTAAATATTTACATTTTGACTAAGTACTTGGACCATATAAACTACTTCCTACATAGAGACCTATATCTATACATATTCTCACTATCTTCTGGAACTTCCTGGCTTCAGAATTCCATCCTTCGTGGAAGAAGATAGGCTGATCATGTAGCTTCTTCAGGACGTCCTTTGATGGATTTATTAAGTGCAGTGGATCATACACTCTCAAAATAACTTTGTCTTGTGCATCTTCCATTACAGCTTGAGCAGTTTCATTATCGATATACCACCACTTCATGTTACTTAAAACATTTTGTGGCATCGATTTCATTGGCACCTTCTTTAAACATTTCACAGGTTTGTATACCATTCTGGCCCATGGCCTACCTGTATGTGGATCAATTCTGGTTTCATCTTCCACTCTCTTCCCGGTCCTTGGCTTTAGTCTCTCAAATTTACCTGACCGACCCTCTTTTCTGATAATCTTCGCAATCGCTTCAGCATACGGGTCGTCACCAATATTGATTAACTCCTTCCAAGCTAACTGTTTCACTTCAACCTTGGGCAGTGTGTTGAATACTTTCAGTGTTTGCCTCAAGTATTCAAGTCCATCTCTCTTTTTCAATATAAATAGCTGCAATTCACTGTCAAAGAACCAGCTTAAAATTCCACCGGACAGATTTTCGGAGCTTGGAACTCTCATTCTTCTCTTCATCTTCGGCTCTGTCTTCTTTTCTTCTATTCTGAACCATAGATACATCAATTCAGCCCTAGATGGCTCTTTCTCAGCTTCTTCAAGTTCAGAGTCCGCTACCGAGGCTAGTTTGATTTCATCAATATCAATCACATTGTGATTGTTTTGGACATATAACTCCGTGATAGGCTTTGAGTTTACAATCACTTCATTGACATTGTCGTCTTCATCCTCTATCACTTCGTCATCGGATCTCCAATCAACTATTTATTTCGGCATGAATTCTCCTTCCTCCAACTCCTCTATCTCATCCTCAAAATCAAACTCCATCACTTCTTCCTCAATATCCTTCAGAGCGTCTATCATCTCGCTCTCAAAAGTCTTTGAGCCTTCACCTCCAGACTGACTCGGCTCCCCCTGAACTTCGGCGTGTTGAGCAGAAGAAAAATCTACTGGCTCACTGTCTTTTTGTGCATCGGGATCATTGCCTTCGTCATCTTCCCTTCTCAACTCTTCAGTATCCCTGCAACTAGTCTCCCCCTGAGCCTTTAGATTTTTCATTAATTGCTCAATGAGGGACCTCATAGTTCTGATCTCTGCAGCTTGATTGGCGACGAATGTCTTCAATTCAAGATTTTCTTTATCAATGTTTGCATTATGTGCTTGAAGTTCGCCGACGGCTTTAGTAAGTTGAAATATTTGGACTTGCTGGAAATCAACTTTGCTTCTGAGCTAAGAAAAACTTTGGTTGTCTGTGAAGGTAGATGAAGATGATGGAATGGATGTGATAGGTGACGGGATGATTGGTGGTGGAATTGATGGTTGAACGGGTGGTTGTGGAATAGATGGTTGAGCGGATGGTGTTTCAGGCTCAGTAGCAGAAGCAGACGGACCTCCTTGCATAAACCTACGCCGTTTGGCCCTACGCCTAGGCACCAACGGAGCTGTATCTTCAATCTCGAAATCAGAGTCATCTTCATCCGAGTCTCTAGATGCTCTCCTCTTTTCTGCCTCTTGGTCAATAACCACTATTCTGGATCCATATCTGCCTATTCGGACAGTCGGATCTTCCATCTCTTTTCTCGGTGCCTCAACCTCAAGCTCCTCAACTTCCTCTTTTGATGATGACTTAGAGGTGGTCACTGCCTGACCCTCTACCTCTGGCTGATAATCATATATTTCTCGCATAAGATCATCAATAGTAGTTGGAGGCTCCAAAATATCACCAACAAGCTCAGTAGAAATCTCTTCTTGAGCATGAGAGCCTTGAGCCCAAATCTCTTCCAATGTCTCCACCCGTGGATCAATTACGGGGGCTACAACTGAAGGACCCGCATCGTCTGTTGAGACCTGCTTCCATTGACTCTTGCACTCTGCTCGATGAAGGCCTTGAAGCCTGAGTCTGTCTAACTAAAGCTCTCTGCCTCCTTCTTGGTTGTTGTTGTGGTCTTTGCTGTTGTTGTTGTGGCTGCTGCTGTACTTGAACTTCCCCAACCCAGTTCGCACGTTCCGGGGCCTCAAAATCAGGATTTACCACAACACCAAAAAATGGAGCTTCTACTGGTCTAACCAATTCACCCCTACGGGCATTGTGCGCTTGACAATCTGCAAAAATCCGCTTGTCGATCACAGCGACACTTTGAATTTCTGGCAACTGCGACAGATTTGGCCAAAAATGTCTGATCAGCATCATAACGAACCTAGGATACATCAAAAACCTTTCTCTTGCTGGAGCTGTTATTTGGTGAAAAAACACCGCAAAGAACATCTCAGAGTAACTGAACCTCTGGTTGTAAACCGATGCTATCATCGTTGATTGCATCTTCGATACGATGTAGTCAAAACCGGCTTTCTTTGGAGCAAAACACACCATGAAGACATGAGACAGATACCTCCACTGCCCTATTAAACCACTTTTCATGTACGATGCCTTAGCCACATCAAGGCCATATCCCATCCTCAAGAACGCTGCTTGCCTTACTTCCAACGGGAAGTCAATTGGCCCAGCTTCCTGCTCAGCTGATCCCAGCTGCAGAACCCTGCGCAACATATCGGCGGAGAACACGAGAGGCTGTCCGACGATCCTTGTCCGCAATACTGTCAGAGTTACTGTACAGTCGACCTGCAGATGATCCCAAAATTGCCTAACATAAGGCAGCACGATTTGCACATTATGCGAAAGGGCATACGACACCCTTGAAGCAGCCAAAAAATCCACCATTTGGCGAAATGCTTGAGCTTCAGGTAGCTCAAGGTCCGGTGACACGACCATATTATGCTTTTGAATAAATGCTCTATCCCCCATATCTGCACATTTAAGTATAAAATATATTAGAAGGGACAAAATAAAAATAAACTTGTTTAAATTTAAATTTGTTTTAGTTTGAACTTATGTAAGTTTAAAATCCAACACAAATGAATTTCTACAAGTTTGACTTAAAAATTAGTCAAATATTTCGATTTTAATAGAAAATTCGAATAACCTGTTCGAAATTGACCTTAAATCTAGTTTAATGACATGTTCGAATTTAGGAAGAAATTCGAACCTATGAACAAACTCGAATGTCGGCATTTTCAAATCAAAAATCCAAGATTTAAATCATTTTAGACTTAGAAAATTACATTCATTAGTCCTAATAGGTTCTAATCGAAGATATTTAACACTTATTTGAAGTTTCACCGGTTCGAACTTTGTGATTTTGAGTCACAAAGTTCAAAACCCCTAAATCCTCAAATTTAGTCGATTTTGGCTCAAATTGAGTCTAAAACTTCCTAAATCTTGTATAATGATGTTGATTATACCTAGATTTGGTAGTATACTCGAATACAAACGGACAAAATTTCGACAAACAGGAGAAAATTCGAATACAATAAACTCGAATGCTAAACTGGAAGTCGCACACAGTAGTAAACTCGAAGGTTAAAATCGAATGTAGGTGAATAATATATGTTCACTGTTGACCTACATATACTACTTACCTTCAAATTTGTCTCCAAATTCGAATATACTATTTTGAAAATCTTTGAATTAAATTCAACTTTTCCAACTTTTTCGTGTAACGGAACAAACTATGCAAAATTTATTTACACTAAACACAAGATTTTCACATAATGTTTATTTATTCAACTAAGAATGCATCCTCAGTAACTTTGACCTTTTTCCTAAATAAAATAAAATAAGATAAAAGAAAATAAAAGAAAATAAAGTAAATTAAAATTTTGAACAAAATTTAAACTTAAACTAATCTACAATATTTTTAAAATTTACAACCTATACTTTACACTAACAAAATATTTTCGGCGAGAATAGTCAAAGAAATGTTCAATCAGATAGCGGTGTCAAATACGTACTTTCAGTATCTTACTTTCACACTTAGGAATTTTTTATTCCTTTGATTTTTTGTTGTGATATACATTTCTAGCCGATTGTTGGTATTATTTTCCCTTTAAACATGTTACACTTCGTAATATCCATTGGCTTTTTATTAATTAAGAAATTACCTTACGTGACTCATACTTAGACATACTTTTATGATCAAGACATACACACAATGATTATAACTTTTTGGTATTGCAAACTCTCTTTAAAAGGCAAACGTCGGACACAGTTCTGTATTTACATACAACACAGTGTCTTAGTTTGTCTTAAGGTTTATTTTAAAGCTAGCAAGACAGCGGTGACAGGTCTGTACCGACGTACAACAAAGCAACTTATCTTGCTAACTCGAGTCAAACCAGAGGCAACAGGTCTGTACTTACGTACAACAGAGTTACTTGTTTTGACTCTCAACTCAGTATCATGATTTTTCTATTCTTTTCTTTTCTTTAAGATGTATCTGATGTTGCTATACATCCCCTAGAAAGTTTGCATACCTCATTTAGAATCAATGTCTGTATGTCTCTAACATAAAAATTAAGACCATTTGGTCATACATCTAAGTTAGTGACACATCTGACTTTTTCTTGAATATTTTATTAGCCTTGAGACTCCCTATATGTATTATGCCTACCAACATATCAAACCAGATAATGTATAACACTTAGAATTTTAGGTGCATTATGTGTGAAAGCTTAACACTTAGAGATTGTAAAGACTGTGCTAATTTTCGTCACTTTGAACCTATGTATCTAAGACTTAACTCATTTTCTGATATTCTATTTTTTTGAAATTTGATGGTTTTCTCTCTTTTTTCTTTTGTTTTTCATAAATAAGAATAAGAAAAAAAAACCTACTAACTTAATATAAAAGGAAAATTTCCAAAGCTACTAAACTTACTATAAAAAGAAAGAAACTCTAATGCTATAAAAGGAAATAAACTCTACTAAGGTCAATTTACTCTGGATTACGCATTCCGTTTAGTTGAACTAAATACTCAAAACGTGACTTATCAAAAGCTTTGGTAAATAAATCTGCATTATTATCATCCGTTGCAACTTTTACCAGCTTAATTAAGTTCTTTTCAGCACAATCACGAATAAAGTGGTGTCTTATGTCTACGTGCTTGGTTTTACTGTGTTTAACTGGATTATTTGTTATTGCAATAGTTGAATGGTTATCTATCCTAATAGGTGTTTGAATATAAGTCAAACCGTAATCCCGCAATTGTTGTTGTATCCACAGAACCTGTGAACAGCAACTACCCGCGGCAACATATTCGGCCTCGCACGTGGACACGACTACCGAAGTCTGTTTCTTGCATTGCCAGGAAACGAGCCTCCCTCCAAGGAACTGACAACCTCCAGTTGTTGACTTGCGATTGAAGCTGCATCCTCCATAGTCTTAATCCGTGAACGCATCCAATTCCAGATCGCCCTCCACGTGATACCAAAGTCCCAGCTTCGGTTTCGACTTGAGGTATCTCAGAATCCGCTTCACAGCTTTCATGTGCATCTCTTTTGGATTAGCTTGAAACCTAGCACAAATACACACAACAAACATTATGTCAGGTTTAGAAGCAAATAAATACATGAGTGATCCAATCATGTCCCGATATAAAGTCGGATCCACATCGATATCACTTTCTGTACCCGGTCCGAGATTATGATTCACTTGAATCGGCGTGCTGAAGTGAGCTGTCAGCTTGGTTCCTTCCATCCCGAAGCGCTCTGGGATGTCGTAGACATGCTTCGTCTCATGAATAAACATGCCCTCCTTCCTCTGTTCGATTTGCAAACCCAGGAAGAAGTTTAACTCACCCATCGCACTCATCTAAAACTTTGACTGCATCACCTTTTCAAAATCTGTGCACATCTGCTCGTCTGATGATCCAAAAATGATATCATCGACGTACAGTTGTACCAAAATGAAATGTTCACCTTTTCGCTTCACGAACAGCATACTATCTATTCTCCCTCTTTCAAACCCGCTGTCTAAAAGATGATTAGATAGAGTCTCGTAGCACGCCCTTGGTACTTGATGTAATCCATACAAAGCCTTATCTAACCGATACACTCTGTCTGGATATTTCGGATCTGTAAACCCGGGCGGCTGTTCCACATACACCAGTTCCGTCACTTTCCCATAAAGGAAAGCACTCTTAACATCTAGCTGATAAACTTTAAAACCTTTGAAGGAAGCAGAAGCTAGAAACAAACGAATTGCTTCAAGCCTTGCCACTGGCGCGAACACTTCATTGTAATCGACTCCTTCCTCTTGGTTGAAACCCTTTACCACAAGTTTTGCTTTGTTGCGAGTGACTATACCCCTATCATCTCTCTTGCACTTAAAAACCCATTTGGTTCCTATTGCAACTTCTCCTCGAGGTAACGGAACTAACTCCCACACTTCTACTTTCCTAAACCGTGACAGTTCTTCCTGCATCGCTTCAACCCAGGAGTTGTCTTTTAGTACCATTTGCACATTTTTCGGCTCTACTTGCGCGATGAAACATGAGTAGAGGCAAGTATGAAAGGCCTCGGAGTCATTGATCATCCACAACAACACTGTGTTGTTATTCAAACTACTCCTAGTTCTCACACCAGCATTAGGATTTCCTATGATACTTTCAATAGGATGATTCTTATTAATCCTAGATGTCTCTATCCCGTCAACTCTCAGATTATCTCCCAAATTTGATCATATCTCTGCTAACGGGGGAACGACTTCAGACTCCACATTTTCTTCCTTATGGACACTGTCTTAAGAGATAGAATTTGCTGTCTGATTTTCGTCTGTAGGCACTTCAGAATCATTAACTTCTGGAGATCTATCTTCAGTTGATGTAGGCTCGGATGATGATGGAAAGGTGGTCCTCGGAAAACTCTGACCCTCGTCATTTAGATTTAATGACGACACGTCCTGTTCGATTGTACCTGCATTTCCATCCAAAGGAATGTTAAATGACTCAAACAATTTGTCATAATCAAGTATCCATTCCGGACCAGTTTGGGGTTCATGTGTATAGCTTGTGACTTCAATGTTATACACAATCTCTACTGTACCATTTGATTTGTTAAAAACCCTTTTATTTGGTGAATTAGGCACATAACCCAAGAAAAACGTGAGTAATCGTCAGTAATAACTAAACAATACCAACTACCACCTATACTCCTTTTGTTGAATGGTCCGAAGAGGTCCATATGCAACAAATCGAATGTGGCAACTATTGAGTTCTGAGTCTTGGACTTGTGTGCCTTCTTGTGTTGTTTTCCTTTCTTGCACGGTAGACACTTATCCTCGAACTGAAAACTCTTCATGGGAACACCTTGCACCAATCCATCTTTCATAATGTAGTTCATTTTTCTTAGGTGCAAGTGTGCCATGCATCTGTGCCATAAAACCGATTCAGTCTCTGAAGCTTTTGATAGTAGACAAATTGGTCCCATTGAAGATTCCGGCTTGTTCATGTCGAGCATGTACATGTCATTCTTCCTTGGAGCCCTTATCAGTATCCATTCTTCAGGTACTTTGAATCTCGGTTTCAGCACTAACGCCTCAGTATCAGTGAAAAGTAGTGAGTTCTTTTTATCATAGATTTGAGATACACTAATGAGATTGTGAACCAGTTTATCAAAGTGATAAACTTGATCCAATTTGATAGTCCCATTAGTGACCACTCCAGTACCGGTGATATTTCCTCCCTTATTACCAGCGAATGATACAAAGCCCCGTTTCCTCCCTTGAAGTCTGCAAGTAGACTTCTTTCCCCTGTCATGTGCCTGGAGCAACCACTGTCGACGAACCATTTGTTGTTTAGACCTGTAGTTATCTCCTGCACATGAAAGAAAATAGGTTAGTTATCGCGGGGAACCCAAGCCATAACTGACTTGGTAATACCATTCTCGTCCACATACTTGAACTCTTTCAAATACCCATCTCTCCGTTCAGGTGACTTGGGTTTTTGATTCTGAGCCTGTTGTGGTGCAGAGTGATTTAAGTTCACTCTCGGCCTTTGTGTAGGCATTTTGCTGTGGAGCTCTTGAATAATTTCGATTATAATGCATTTCCGACTGATATCCCTGAGCTCTACCTGGTGTTTGATGTCTTACAGGAGTATGTGACCTAACCGAAGTGTAAGCTCTGCTAGGTGTGGTACTCCTATAAATTTGTTGCGGTCCTGACCTAGATTGATTAATGACTCTATTTGGTGAATTAGTCCTAATCACTTCTTTGGGTCGACCTGACACAGGTGTTTGTTTCACATCAGATTTAGGTGCGGCTTGCATAGTTTTCTCGGTATTTTGAGAACTACTAGTGCTTGCAACACTTGGAGAAGGCTTATGTTGTTCCGGCTTTCCAGTTTTAGGTGTAGAATCTACCTTCCTATGTGGACAACTAGAAGCAACATGCCCGCTTTCGTGACATCTAAAGCAAGACATTTTGTCAATAGACTTTTTATGTGTGCCCTTTGACTTAGGTGTCTCACTAGTGTCTATTTCTTTTGTTTCAACTATAGTGACTGGTTCCTCCTCCTGATCATTAAAGTCAATTTTGTGTTGTCCTACAGGGTTTTCACTAGAGGATGGCACAAATTTAACCTTCTTAATCAAGACATTATGATTAGTCACCTTAGTTTCTTTTTCTTTAGCAATTTCAGACACTGGTTCAGGTATTTCCTCTGATTCAACTGATTTTTCAGTTTTCTCCTGAGGTTGAGGTACATAATTATCATTGAAAGGCGGAGGACTCTCATGATACCCTAGACCTACAGGCTTTTTAGACTGACGTTGTGCATCTAAGATCTTCCCTAGGTTGAGTGATGAGTTCCTAAACTTTTCAAGTTTACTGTTTACCTCAGCTACCTTTACCTTAGATTCTGCTAGCTCTACTTCTTTGGTTTTAAGATCTATTGTCAATGCCTCAACATGTTCATACATTAGTTCTAATCTAACACACTGTTCACTAAGCTTGTCCTTTAGAACTACGACATCTTGTGCATCTGCCTTAAGCTTATCCTTAAGATCTTCCTTTATATCTACTAGGCTAGCATTGTCTGATTTTAATGATTCATTCTGAGCATATATAGTTTGATGTGATTCAAGTACTAAATTTAACCTATCGTTAGACGTAGCACACAAAACACATAAATCATGGAAAAGAGAGAATTTCAGAATCACCTTGGCGTGATCAGATTCCACGTTGGCCATCTGTGTGGCGAACTCCAGTATTGTCTGATCTTCTGACTTTTCTACCAACATCGGACTGCTTTCATTCTGATTGTTGTCCTATGTGTTTTCCTCTGCTCCATCACTTCCCGTCTCGGTTACTTCAGCCATAAAGGCTCTAGCATTCGACTTTGGATGTGTACTCCAGTCATAAGTTCCATCAAGCTGTCTGTCTGATGTGACGTTGGATAACAGACCAGCTATATGTGACGGTGGCGATGTCTCTCCCGAGAAGAATGCTGTAGCCGTCTTCACATCAGTTGCCCAGAGGATTTGGACTTCCCAAAGTACATGTCCGAATCCTGTACTTGTTCGTAATCCCTTTCCTTCTTAAGCAATTCAAAGTGATATGCCCTCAGCGTTCCGATAACATTATCTAGGGTTAGAGTATAGAACTTCTCTTCATCATGCTTTATCAGCGCCACATACATTTCCCATTTGGCTGGCAAAGCATCTAGAATTTTGTTAATTTTCTCTGTTTCACTATACTCCACATCATGGCTGTCTAACTCAGTCAATAAGTGATAGATACTGGTAATTGTCTCATCCAGCTTTTCATTCTTCAAAGCTTTGAAGATCGCGAACTGCTGCTTGAGCATTTCCATTCTATTCTTTCTGACCCTCGGGTTACCTTCACACCATTTCTCCAAAGCATCCCACAGCTCTTTTGTTGTTTTCTGATTACGGAAAGTGTGCAAGATCTCCTGAGGTAATGTCATTCTAATGATAGCGAATGCACGGTTCTCGGCTTCATACAACTTTTTATCGTTGTCCTTCATCTTTGAATATGGCCCAACCTTTTGTCGTCCTTCAATCTCAGCCATAGGTGGAATGTATCCTTCGTCTATAAAAATCCACATCCGCATATCATTAAACCTTGTGAAGTCGGTGAACCTATCCTTCCACCAGTAATAATCCTCTATTTTTATCAACTTAGGTGGAGAATTTGCTTTTCCGACCTCGTGATCCATCTTAATAAACCTCTGTGGACTTGTCATTGTTTCAAATATTTTTTAATTGAAACTTAATTAATTTAATTCGAAATTAATTTAAATTATGCTTTCGAATTTGAATAAATTCAAATTTAATTAATTTTAAACTGCTTTGGAATTAAATTCGAAATTAAGTTTGAAGTGCAACTAAATTCGAAATTAATGGCAAAATCGAAGGTTCAACTAAATTCGACGATCCTAATTCGATTTTAGAGTAAAATCGAAAGCCAAGCAAATTCGAATTGGCCAAACTCAAATCAAACCCTAAGGAACCTCGAAAGGAGCGTATTTTCAGTCAAACTCGAAAATGAGAAAACCCTAATACCCTCTTAATAAACTCGAGCGCCGCAAGTTCGAAAAACGGCTAATACTTCGAGTTTTTCAAGTTTGCAGCTTAAGTCAATATTTTTACGAGTAAAAATACTGATTTCGATCAAAAATTTGAACTACTACAAACTATTTTCCGAGATCTGACTTGGTAAACTCGAAAAACCTCCAAACACGTGATATTAACCGTCCAAAATTCAAGAAACCTAGGATGTTGCTTATGAACACGAAGAACACCTAAAACACCCCAAAGGCTCTGATACCACTTGTAAGGTCTTGACTCTACGGATCTATCTCGACGCGACACCGTCCAACGAGTGTGGAATCCTCGTTAGCGGCTTGACGGTAGAATACGGAGACTACCACGGTGTTAGACGAACGACTACGAACGCGCCTACACGATGATTGTCTCCGAAACTACTCTCTGAAAACCTGCAAGTTCGAGATCGCCTTTGCTAATCGCTCTAATAAACGTCTGCAAAAGGCTGATAAGTAATCGAATTAACCCTTAATTATACTGACAGAATCGAGTTTGTCTAGGACAAATTCGAATCAGGCCCAAGGCCCATTCGAATTTGTCCTCATTGACAAGTTCGAGTTTACCTTAAATTCGAACCTCACATATCAAACTTATATTTGAACTTATGTTTTGACTTATGTTTGAATTTATCTTTGAAATTTATGTTTGAACTTCTTGTAATACATTACACCAAGTTCAAACATACCAACAATAAATATCAAACACACATAATCACATATATCAAATACTAATCAATATTCATTACCAAGTTACTTGACTTACACAAAATGCTATCAAAACTTAGACTGCTATCGTCACACAGGATGTACTAACATTTGAATGACCACTCAAAGATTAAGTAAGCTAAAGCCAAATTTTCTGAATTTAGGGACAAGGATCGAAAATCCCTACAGGCTACCTTCACGCGATTTTCAATTGTGCTAAACGAACTCAACAGGTTGCACATCTTCAAGGATAGGGATGATATCAAAATCCAGATTCTGTCTTCATTGCCACCAGAATGGGGTATTGGCTGTCGGGTAGTCAAACAGGGTCTCAACCTTAACATGATATCCATCAGTGGAATGTTTTAGGAGTTGTGGAAATACCAGGGCGATGTCGATGCTCATAAGTAGATGGACAACTCTGTGGCATCTTTGCTGCTTAATGTCAACAACATTTCCAAAACCAATGACCCGTTGGCCTTGCTTTCAAACTAAACAACTAAACATGTGTTGGTTCAACCACCCCCACTTGTGTCTACATATCCTCCCAATACCCATTATATACATTACCTCTGATACCTACCAATGGGGAACCCTTAGATGCTGAGGAAGCTGAGAAACACAAACAAATGGCATTGTTGATGAATCGCCTTCACCAAAGGTGTATCTATCAGAACAAGACCAACAACAAGTTACGGTATGATATAATATCAAAAACGTATCCTGATGAGAGGAGGGAGGAGAGAAGAGACGATACGGAGGACAGGAGAAGAGCTGATTGAAGGAGAGAAGAGATAGATGATCGAAGGTACGATGATCAGATGGAGAGGAGTGACGAGAGACGGTATGATGACCGTCAAGACTACCGAGATGATCGCCGCTCAGATAGGCGAGATGAGAGAAGAGACAATGATAAGAGAGAGTACCACCATAGGGAGGACATCCAAGACTCCCATCAGGCAGACAAAAGCATAGAGAGGAAAGGAGAGGCCAAGAGATGAGCCAGCCAAGACTTCTGACGACAGAGGGTGCCACAAGTGTGGCAAACCAGTTCATTTTGCTCGAGAATGAAAAAATCAATACGAGCATGACCTCGGTTACTATGAACGCAAGGTGACCATGCAAGAAACGGGAGGATATGATGGCACTCGTGGCTTAGGAGGAAAACTGGGTAAATGTGGAGTTTGAGGATGAAGATGAATGAGGCATAAACTGCTAAATGTCCAACCAGGTAGGTATTTCTACAGACTCTGATGATTACGACAACTAATTAGACGAGTCTGTCAATGACTAGATCACTAAAGATTCGCCTGTCTGCTGACCAAGCCCGCTGACAAGCTATCGTTGTGGCCAGTAGAAATAACCTAAAACTACCTACTAGTGTAGGAAGTAAGGGTCGAATCCTCATGGAGCTTGGAGGTTTATTAGGGTTAATGTGCTAGTTAATTATGACTAAGAAAGCGAGTAAATTGTTGAATTGATGATTTTGGTGAAGTAATTAAAACTAAATTAATTCTAAACAACGGCGTAGCGAATAACAAGTAATTAACAAATCAAATTGGAAGAGATAACCATTTACGCATTCTCTAGGACACAAGTTGTTACTAATTGAACATCATCCATTGGTCACATAAACATAACCAATTTAGTAATCTTATTAATCATGAATAATTTTAGTCAATAAATCTCGGTATAGTGCATGCAACATTCATTACTTGTCTTAATCCCTACGGTATGGACTCAGCACAAATAATAACACTATTCGTAATAATAATCACATGTACATCATTTGTGCAACATCAAATATTCGATAATCATAAACACATCAATACAAATATTAATGGTTAATAAATGAAAACTTAGTCGTAGATCCTCCACAAATGGTTATGAAGATTCTAGCCCTCCATCGTGTGTTCTTGACCGACCATTATTGTATAAATCATCTTCAGGCTTGTAGATGATGAAAGATCGACACTCCAACTCTTTGTACTTTGATCCGTGAATCGACTGCAGCAAGATCTGCCAGTGTTTTTAATAATGTGGAACTTCGGAAACGAGTGCCAGGAGCTCTGTATTTTTCGAGGTCGAGGTCTCTAGGGTTTTGGACGTCAGAAAGCGGTAGTAAGGTTTTGATGTCGCACGGGCGCAGACCTAGGCGTAGGCCTGCGCCTACCCCTACGCTAGGGAGTACGCTCAGCCCTGCGCTGGGGTGCGTTGGAACTGCTCTCAAATTCTTAATCTTACTGTTTTGGCGGCGTAGGCCTGCACCCGTACCTGCAAATCTTGAGCTAAATTTTTTCTAGCTGCTTCCAAATGACATCCTAACCCTGAAACTCAAATATCTTGTGAATGTACTAAAGTTAAGAAGTAAAAGTGCAAATATAAGCGTTAAAGACTACCGAAAACACACAGTAATTTAGTCTCATCAAACCTTCCAAACTTAACTCTTGGTCGTCCCCGAACAAGTCTTAGAATCAGAACCAACTATGTATAGACTAGCTTAGCAGTGTGCTTAGTAGGTCTAGGTTAAGTCAGCCTTCACAAAAATAAATTAAAATTTTGAATGTATGCTAAAGAACATTTTTAGTTAAAACATTTTTTTTTAGAATTTTTATAATGCATCTCACTCTTGGAACTTCCTCAGTTAGCTCAAGGTTACAAATCTTAAAACATGTGGGTCTTTTGACCATCTTTTCCCTCTATGCATGTATAGAACAACATAAAACCTTTTGATTACCATGCTTATATATATATATATATATATATATATATATATATATATATATATATATATATATATATATATATATATATATATATATATATGTAGGTCCCAAAAGGTTTCCCAAGTGTATAACTCTAAGCTGTAGAGGGGGGGTGAATACAGCTATTTAAAACTTAACAATCTTTTTCTCAATGTTTGTGTATATTATTAACAAGTGTTAATTACTAACAAGCTTGAATGCGGAAAGGTTAAAGCTGAGATGACAGATACAACAGTTGTTCAACTAATCTAAGACTCAGTCAGAATAGTTACAATGAATACACTCGCTTAGAAGCACTCACTGTTTTTACAAGAGTCAGAAGGACAGCTTACACTAGAACAGCTTAGACACACTTGACTGTTTTATATAAGCAGACTTGCATGGATGGAATAACACACTTCAATGCACATTCTGATTTCACATTCTTGATGTTCTCTTTATCCTTAGAAGCTTCCTTTTATACTCAAAAGGAGAATCACAGTGAAGCTTCTTCATTGGACAGAAGAGATAGTGGAGAGTCTTTCCAAAAAGACAAAACACCTTGCTGCACGTTCTGATAAAGTACCTTTGTCTTCACATGGCAGAATCTTTGTCTTTTCCTTTTTGTCACTGTTGCATAAGGCTTTAACCAAAAGAGGAATGTCAACTTTGCATCTTTCTTCTTTTGTTAATGCCATTTTGATATAAGAAAAGGTTTGTCACCCTTTTCAAATATCTGTTTGTCTTCATGCAACAGAACAGCGTGGGCAGGCTGTGCAGTTCTGTTTTCCACTTTGTCTTCGACTTGTAAACTGATCTTGTAGCAAAAAACAATACATGATGACTTGGAAACATATTCCATAAAGTGCTTAACCTGTTCACAAAGAACCGGTTCTGTTCACAAAGAACAGAACACTCAAAAACTGCCCAAGTTGCTCAAAGGAGTAGAGCAGCGTAGACAGTTTATGCCCAGCCTGTTCAGAAGACAGAACAGCTTGGACAAACTACCTTTGTTGCAACGAATGCAACATGGTAAACAGCTTTGGGCTGATATTGCAAATTATTTTCAGGTTTCAATAAGGCATATAACAGGCCTTAAATTCAACCTTCAAATGCATCAACAGGTTTGATTAAAAATCTCCCCCTCAGATGTACATCAGGTTTGACTGAGGCCTTTTTGTGCCTAACAATCTCCCCCTATTTGCAATAATCAGTCTAAGCTGATTTAATCACTAATCACTATACATTTTTACAATACATCTTGCTGAAAAGAAATTACAACATTTAAGTAAAGTAAAAGATCAGTTTATACATACTGATTTTGATTACATAAGAACAACACATGTTTTTACAAGAGTAAAACTAATGTACTAATGTATATTACAACTGATGTAAATAAGTAAAGTTACAACACATGTAACAAAGTACAACTAATGTACAAAAAGTTCAACACTTTGGACTGTTGATTTTGGGAGCAAATAATGGCAAGCCTGTCCAACAGATGGACAGCTTCCATTCTTCACCTACCCTGATGGTAGATGGACTTTACTCCAGTGGAGGTGGTCCTTCAAACATCTTTTCAAGCTCATCCCTTGTTTCCTCTAGATCTTGAATTTCAATTCTGAGGATCATAAACTTGGGATCTTGAAGTTCTCCTCTCTCATAGAAGCCTCTGAGCTGATCCCAGATGGCTGCTCTCCACTTGCTTGACTGCCTGAATGAAGCTGCAAGTCTAAAGGCTGCAAGTTGTCTCAGATCCACCTTGTATAGATCTGATGCTCTCTGAAAGCATTTCTTCTGTGTTAAGGGATCTACAAAAAATGCTCCCAACTCAGGTTATTCAAGTATCTTGCCTTCTTCAAACTCTACTCCACTAGGCAGGCTGTAGTCAATTCCTTTCATCTCAAGAGCATAATCACCCTGTTCAATTAAGGTAAGGAGTTGCTCCAGCTCAGAATCTTTTCTTGTCCTCCTGGCCTTTATTTTGGGGTATGTCACAGAGACACCCTCACTTACTACTTTTGAGATCAGGCCAAGATCCTGCACTCTCTCCATCAGCTTCTTAATATATGCCATAATAGTCTTAGCCGTTTCTGACTTAGACTGGCTCAGGGCAACTGCCATCTCAACCCATTCCCTATACCCCATCTGTGCAACATCAGTGTAGTCATAAGTTTCCAGCTCTGGGCCTGTTGCACCCATTCTGGTTATATGCAATTTCCACTGTTTGCCTTTTCTTGATGTGGGGACAGCTTTGACAATTGCTTCCTTGGCAAGCCTTCTATCAGCAACATCCTGAAACTTTTTCCTTGCCAAGTTGTCAAAATGGAACTGGGCCCTTGCAAAGGATGCTTGTTTTGGTTTGGTCACAGAGACCAGAGCACCCTTAACTTATTCACCTTCCTTTTCACCTGCTGATTCCTTAGAAGCTTCCATCAGTTTCTTCTGCACATCCAAAGAAGGCATTTTAATTTTGCTTGCCTCTTGAAGTGCTAAAGTTTTGGCAGCTTTGGCAGAGGCTTCTTCTTCTCTTAGAGCTTCCAGGGCTTTAAGTTGTTCATCTCTGAACTCAAAGTATTTATCCATGGGAAGACCCATTTCTTTTGCCCTGACTTTGTGAAACTTTAAGTCTGCTGCTTTTTGGCTGTTCAGGATCAATTGCTGCTTTTTCTTTTCCTTTAGCTGCTGTAGTGATAACAGCCTCAGGAGTATCTTCATCTTCTTCTTCTTCCTCTAAGATGAGATGCCTCCTTCTGCTGCTTGGCCTGGCCTCAGAAATGAATTCCTCCCCCTTAGACTGAGCAGGGTTTGGAGATTCAGCCTGAGTAGGCTGAGCAGCTTGAGAGGCACCTTCCATTGTACCTGTTGCAGATGCTCCTGCTGGTTGACCAGTAGGTAATGATTTCTCCTTAGGAGAAGAAGTTTTCTCCCCCTTAGACTTGGTCTTCGGGGCAGATGACTTCTCCCCCTTTAAAGGAGATGGACCAGCACCTTCAACACCTGTTCTGCCTGAAGACACGAAGTCACTAGGCTTGCCAGCAGTTTTGGCAGCAGGCTTTGGACCAACCAGGCTATGCACTAGGAAAGCCAGGTTGTCCTTTACCTCTGCAAGTTGGGAAAGACAGTTTTGAAGGATGATTGGGTTTCAGCAACGGAGGTCAGCTTAAGAATGTGGTCCCTATCAGAAGCTGTGAACAACTAAGTTTGGAGCTGTGCAAGATGTAACTCAAGAGAGTCATGCACATCAGCATGGTTTGATGACACAGAATTTGATAGTGAGCCAATTAAGGTGTTTAAGCTGGCCAGAGTGGTAGGAAGCGTAGAATTGCAAGTGGTGAGGAGAGACGACAGCTGCTGGGATATGGCTGTCATAGAGGACACTGAGTCCTGTTGGAGTTAAAGGATTGAGGAGAGGGATGTGGATACATTTTGCAGCTGTGCAGTGTGTGCAAGCAGGTGTGAGGAGTTGTCAGTTTGTAGAGTGGCTGGGAAGGAATCCTTGAACAGATCAAAGAATCCCTTAAGTTGTTCAGACACAGAGTC
>JAANYP010003987.1:0-83280 GCA_020465985.1 Centrapalus pauciflorus
ATCTGTTCATGGTTGTCTCGAATCTATCATTAGATTCGAGATGACCATGATATTCGAATCTGTCCATTAGACTCGAATAGGGACTCCTCGAATCTGTCCATTAGATTCGAAAATGGACACTTCGAGTCTGTTCCCTTCGAATCTGTACTTTATTTACTTTGTTGAATTTAAATTTTATTAAACTTGTGGAAATTTAATTGTGCTAGATTTTGTATTTGAAAAAGTACAAAATAAAGCAAATTTCAATTTGAACAAGTTTATTGATTTTTAATGACTCTAACAGTTTTATGTATTGTGCAGATATGGCAGTTCGTGCGTTTGTTCCTAAGCACAATATGGTGCTTCATCCGGATCATGACCTCCCTGAGGCGCAGGGATACAGGCAAATGCTAGAATTTCTTGTGGAATCTAGGATAGGATTTGCACTATCTCATAATGTTCAGCTCATATTGCCTTATATCCGTCAATTTTACGATCATCTTCAAGTAGACTGCTCGGTCACTCCGACAGTGCTACGGACTCGCATTGCTGGACAACCGCTGGTATTTTCGGCGGATATGCTGCGTCAAGTGTTGCAGCTGGGCACTCAAGAAGAAGAGTCTGGACCGATCGAATTTCCTCTGAACATCAGGCAAGCGGCCTTTCAGAGAATGGGATACAGTCTAGACGTGTCGAAAGTGTCCTATATGAAGAGCGGCTTAATCGGGCAATGGAGATTTCTTGATCATGTCTTCATGGTATGTTTTGCACCAAAGAAAGCCGGGTTTGACTATATAGTTGCGAAGATCCAGTCTGGGATAGTCGCGATGGTGTACAATCGACCATACAGTTTCTCGGAAATGTTTTTCTCCGAATTTGTTCACCAAATCACCGCTCCTGAAAATCAACAATTCCTGCTATATCCGCGGTTCATCATGATGTTGATCAGGCACTTCTTGCCAAATCTGCCGCCATCAAATGACGTTCAGAACGTAGCGATTATGGACAAAAGGATATTCGCTGATTGTTCCTCACATCGAGGAAGATTGGCTATTCCAATCGAGCGACCGTTGTTTGGAGCTGTTTTAGACAGGAACTTTGTGGCACCAGATATTGCCAACTGGGCAGGTGAAGTAGAAGTTCAGCCTCAGCAGCAACAGCAACAGCAACAGCAACCGCATCAACAATAACAACAACGACGTGCACAGCCACAAAGGCGAAGACCAAGAGTTACTGCGAGTCAGACTCAGGCGTCTAGGCCTTCCACAAGTCAACAACCAGAGCCAGAGGTACAGGAAGCAGGGCCTTCAAGTGTCGTTCCAGAAACCGAGCAAATAGCCCAAACCTTGGAAGAAATCTGGGCTTCTGGACCTCATGCCAATGAGGAAATAACTGCAGAGTTAGTTGATCAGTTGTTACAGCCTCCGGAAGGAGCAGAAGATGTGTTTAGGCAAGTTGAGGATTATGAGCCAGAGCACGCTGATGACGTTTTGTCATCTTCAGCAACTGAGTCAGAAGAGATGGAGGAGGTAGAAGCTGAAGCTCCAGAGTCAAGGTCTGCCGTTCCTGAAGTTCAAATTGGAACTTATGGTTCGCGACTGATTATAAATGAAGGTGGCTCTAGGAGACGATTTGACAGGGAATTGGAGGAGTCGGATTTCGAAGACGAAGAAGTTTCTCACCTTGTGACGAGGCAACGGGCCAAACGTCACAGGTTCATGCAAGGATCCTCTTCAGCTGCCGCAGAACAACCAGAAATCTCTCAACCTGAAATTCCTCAACCACAGGACCCTCAAACCACCATTCCACCATCACCACCTCATGATGAACCATACATCCCATCACCAATCATTCCAACTCCAATTCAGTCCATCCCATCAACCTCATCCTCATACGCCGACAATTAAAGGTTTCAGCAGCTAAAAGCGCGAGTCGACTTCCAAAATATCCAGATCTTAGGCCTAACAAAGGCAGTCGGCGAGATTCAGACTCATAATGCCGATCTAAAGAAGATTGTGGACACAGTTCAGGAAGAGAACTTAGAGCTAAAAGCCTTTGTTTGTGATCAGTCAGCCGAGATAAGGTCGATGCGCTCCCTTATTGAGCAGTTAATGAAAAATCTACAGGCTCAGGGGGAGACATCGTGCCGTGATCAGGAAGCACAGAGGTCGAGAGATGAAGATGATGAAGACAACCAAGGCAATGATCCCAGCCCACAAAGACAGAATGAGCCAGTAGATTTTTCTGCAGCTCAGACTGCTCAATCTCAGGGGGAGCCTAGTCCAGGAGGAACAGGAGGAGAAGCAAGTTCTTCAAAGACTTTAGATAGCGACATGATAGATGCGCTAAAAGATATTGAAGAAGAGCTGATGGAATTTGATTTTGAAGAGGATATTGAAGAATTAGAGGAAGGAGAGTTTATTCCAGAGGACGTCGTCGACTGGAAATCAGATGATGAGGTGCTAGATGATGAAGACGATCATGTTGATGAAGTAATAATCAATTCACAACCAGTCACTGAACTGTATGAGAGCCAAGATCATAATGTAATTGATATTGATTATATCAACGTAGCCTCAGTAGAAGACAAGGAACTTGAAGAGGCGGAGAAAGAACCATCTAGAGCTGATCTGATAAATCTTTGGTTCAAGAAGGAAGAAAAGAAGGATCAGCTGAAGATGAAGAAGAAGATGAGAAATCCAAGTGCTGGAAACTTCTCAGGAGGGATTATTAGCTGGTTCTTTGACAGAGAACTGCAGCTGTTTATTTTGAAGAGAAGAGATGGCCTTCAATACTTGAGGCGGACACTGAAAGCTTTTAATTCATTGCCCAAGATTGAAGTTAAAGAGTTAGCCTGGAAGGAGCTGATCAATATTGGAGATGATCCCTACGCGAACGTAATTGAAAGAATTATAAGGAAAGAAGGGCGATCAGGCAAATTTGAGAGGCTTAAGCCGAGATCAGGCAAAAGGGTCGAGGATGGATCAAGGATAGATCCTCATACTGGAAGACCTTGGGCCAGAATGGTGTACAAGCCAGTCAAATGTCTGAAGAAAGTACCTATGAAACCAATGCCACAGAATGTTTTGAGCAACATGAAGTGGTGGTACCTAGAGATTGACACTGCTGAAGCTATCATGGAAGATCAAGACGAGCAGGTCATTTTGAAAGTATATGATCCTCTGCATTTGATAAACCTATCTAAGGACGACCTGAAGAAGCTTCACGATCAGCCTATCTTCTTCACTGAACCATGGAGATCTGAAGCCAGGAAGTTCCAAAAGGTAGTCAAAGTTTGTATAGATGCAGAATTATATGCGGGTAGTAATATATATAGCTCTAGTACTTAAATTTGATGTCATGTAAATAATTAGAAGCTATCGTCAAGGGGGAGTCTGTTGGTACACCCTGTGTGACGATAGCAGTCTAATCGATCTGCATTATGTGTTTAGGTAATATTCTGAGTATTAACCAAGTATTTTGTTATATATGTTTAATGTGTGTTTGTCTGTTATTGATTGTGTGTTTGAACTTGATGTAACATATTACAAGAAGTTCAAACATAAAGGTCAAAGATTAACTCAAGCATAAGTTAAAACATAAGTTTCAAACACTTAGTTATATATATCAAAGGCTAGATTCGAATTGCATAAAAGGATACATTCGAATCTGTGATAGATTCGAATGAGTCCTTAGATTCGAATAGGTTAGATTCGAATCTGTCAGATGGACAGATTCGAATGGGCCTTAGGCCAGATTCGAGGTTGGCCCACAACAGACTCGAATCAGGGTCTATAATTAGGGATAGACTCGAATGATTAGAAGACTTTTGGCAGAATTCGTGAGGAATTAAGCAATAGGCGATCTCGAGTTTATCAGCTAGGTGAGTCCCGTTTCGGAGAGAATTAGTTCGTAGGATCGTTCGTGTGTCGTTCGTTCAGTGTCTAATAGTCTCCGTGTTCCGTTGGTTGAGAGTTGTCCGTCTAACCGTCAACGAGGATTCCGCACTCGTTCACGGATCCGCGTCTAGATAGATCTTGCAGTAGTAGACCTTACATCACCCCAAAGCCTGAACCTGAATCACCGTAAAAATCATCCTCCCCGGTTGAATTTTTGAATTCCCCAACCCATGCACCTCAAGATGAAATAATTTCTACCATCCAAACAACTTCACCTTCTCCCATAGAAACTCTATCAATCCAAATCACTCCCACACTAAAAGAAATCTCATCAGTTAAACCTACCCCAACAGTCCAAACAACCCTTCCAACTCAATCAACTCCACCAGCTCACATTGCCGAATCATCAGGGTCCCGAACTGTCGATTGCTTTGCTACAAGAGACGTCACCCCAATATACGACATGACAGACGTAGAATGGATCCGATGGTACTCAAGGGGTAAAGTTCATTCTCTGGATGCAGAAATGAGAGAAGAATTGAGTCAGGACCCGAGGGCTCGAGTCTTGAAACTTCTTGAAGCTCCTCTCACTGAATTAGAAGAGCCTCCGGTCCAAGGGTTAAAGGAATTCTTGAGAAAGTTCCCGGCTGAACAGTTTAGAATCCATTCTTAGAAGAAAGATTCAAGATGGTATTTAGAAAGAGGCCAGGGTCTTTCAGTAGACGTCTTCTAATGGTTATGACCGATGCATCTCGAGCTGAACAAGCAGAATATAATCAGATGATGCTAAGGGAAAAGAGAGATAGAAGCAAATACTGGTCTAAATCAAAAATTGTTAAGATCAATAACATCCACATGTACAAAAGAGCCAGAGTATTCACTCCGGCATTTGAGGTACTCAGAGAAGACAGAACGGTTCAAGAATTGCATGAAAGTGATCTTGATTTTGTAAATATAGACGACATCGAGCTTCTGCACAACAAGCTGAAATACAAGATCAAGGGTCGTCTGACTCACATGACTGCAGTTGCGGCCCTGGTCCGAAGCATGAATCGCCGCTCAATTGTAATGTGCCTCAGAGATTTTCAAATGGCAATTAAGAGTGCATTAGTTAAAGTGGGTCTGAAAGCTCCTGATCAAGACATATTTTTGGTAGACCACTATCCGGCCTATAAAGTACTGCTTCGAGGTCACCTAGGTATTATATTTTTGAACAAGAAAGGTTACAAAATATTCATGCGCTTTGAGGATCTTCCCTGTTACTCCGACGGTACTATCAGATTGGTTCAAGCCGCGCTTACTCAGAAAGTTCAAGATTTTGACGCTCAACCAGATCCTGAACAAAAGGCTACATATGAGACAAGTGATCAGACTATTCGACGTCATCCTTGGACTCCGCAAATCTACCGATCATGCCAAAGTTCCAGGACCTCCACGTTTATCGGAAAGGGGGAGATTGTTAGACAGTTAATTTCGATCATGTGAACTTAATTTGTAATAATTATTTACTTATTGTTTAGTCTTGTATTTATTTCCTTTGTATTTTATTTCTATGTAAAAGTCAAGGGGGCAATTGTGACAATGCTCCATAGTTAATTAAAGGAGCCTATGTATAGGCTCCTAGGGTTTTGAAAACACACGGTTGAAATACATTGAATATACTGCAGCCGCCATCTTCTTTATTCTCTCAACATTCATATTGTCTTTCTTCATCATCACACAATTATTGAGCAAGTTTTTTCTTGTGTATGATAAAAGATACATTAAAGTGATGATTATTAAAGGGAATACATTATAACAGTTTCTAAATAGGGTGTAGGGTGGAATATGTGGTGGTGACGGTGGAACAATTTGTGTTGCAGGGCCACAGTTGCCCTCCTTGTGCTTTGACGGGTCCCTTACATCGTCATTGATTTGGTCTGGTTGGGTTCCCGATCCAAAGTTACCTGAGTGTCACCTTGGCTTCCTTGTTCCATGGGTGAGAATTCATCCTCTGAGTCAAAGAGAATAATAACCGTATTGTTCGGCATGTTATTGTCATCAGGTTCCATACATGTGTTCACAGTTCTTGAAGAAAGTTTAGTTTTTGTAACAGTTATAGTCTAGGTACTAATGCAACCTAGTTCACTATAACCATGGCTCTGATACCAATCTGTCACACCCCGTTACCCCGGTTGGCAATGAAGCGTGACGTCGCGGAAGCGTAACCATAATCATAACGAACGACCACTATATGGACGTTTTTCAAAAATACATTGATTTAACTTCAAATATAAATATTGTTTTACATAACCAAAATACAGCATAAGTAGTTGTTAAAATACCAAGATTTAAATACACAATTTAGTTTATCAGGAAAGATGCAAATAAATCTCCGAGTTTGAAAATGATGCGACTCCAAAATGAACAGAAGCCTTGGGATGCTTCCGATAAATGCGCATGCCCTAATAACCTGAAAATACATGCTAAAATACGTCAACAAATTGTTGGTGAGCTCATAGGTTTATGCGAAAAGACCAATTGTATGGACTTTATCAGATGAGTTGAATTTATAAAGCATAAATTCCATGTATGTATTACATAAATCATCATGCAACCGAAGCTTAATTAAATGAGTTTGCCCTGTGCAGTATTCCCATACGTAATACCGTGTATTGAATATATATGCATCCCACCGTTAGCCGATTAAGACTAACCCGAATGGGGGACATGACTCCCGATAGATCTATCCACAATATATTCGCGCTTGAAAATAAATGCAATTAACAGTTCATGATTTGAGGGTTGATGGATCCACACATGTAATACATATAAGAAATAAACAGTCTTGATGTCCATATGAAAACAGTGCATGTATTTCCACCCCAATAGATAGTGAAAATAGGGGCTATGAAGACTCACCGAGAGTGCGATGGCAAAATATGAATGTAAAATGCAATTTTTGCGTTCTTTGATGGGTGATGAAACCAGATGCGTTTTTGTCGAGTCCTAAATGATATAAGGGACTTAATAACTCTCATATATGATAAAATGTATGTATAAAGGTTTTTATGTCTTAAATCACCCAACATTACAAATTTATAGATAAAACTCACTTAAAACGTCAAATTTATATATATATATATATATATATATATATAATTTTCAAGCTTTTTGAAGGTTTTCGGCCTACTTTGAGGTTGTCTTTGACTAAGTTCCAAAACGATTTAGGCTTTGGTTTTCTTAGACACTAAACTACTATACACAAAAAAAATTTAAATTCAAGAACGACCATTTTTCGAGATGTTTAGGTTAGGGAAAACGCTTGTTCAAAACCCTATATTGGCCATTTTTGAGTTGTCAAACTTTCGGGTTTTCAAATAATATCTGGGGGTTCTAAACCCCATAATAAATTATGAAAACTTCCAGATTTTTAGTTAAGACATAGATCTAACTTTTGAGACAAGAATCAACTCATTTTGTTAAGTTATGAATTAGTTATGATTTTTCATAGTCGATGCGACTTTTCTACCGAAATTCCATAGTTCATAAACTTGAAATAACTAGAGATTCTTGTTGTTTATTAAAAGACTAATTATATAAAAGTTATAAAACATATATATCACTTGTTTTTCATAATATTTACACTTTCATGATATGTTTATATATTTATAAACACATTTGAAGAAAACAATTTAAAAACAAAAACTAGTGACTTGTAAACTTGAGTTTTTATGAAACTTGTTGTTGTTGGTGATTATATATATTATGAAAGTCTTATATAAACATAAATACAAGAGATTTCAAGTTAGTAATTACTTACTTTGGGGTATTAGAAGTATATAAACGAGTAGAACTTGAATTCTTGAAAAGTTGCACCAAAAACACTTGACATAAACTTGAAGAAATAAAAATTGCAAATTTTGGTTGGGAGGCTTCTTGATGGCCGATTTTTTTGAGAGTTTTTGAGAGAGTTTTTGTGTTGCAAGGTGTGAAGAATGAGGATGAAATGATCTCTTATTTATAGATGGAAAAGTGGTCTTTCAATTGGAGGTTGAGTGAGAATTTGGTTGAAATGAAAGAGTATGATGAATGAGGATTTGATTTTGATGGGTTATGGAGTTTTGTAATAAAAAAAGAAGTCAAACCCTATGATGAGACCACCTATGGGCCAGCCATAAAATGTTATTATGGTGTATTTTCATTTTTTTTTGTATAATTGTATTTAGAATGTATTCTTGTATTTCCCTTTTTTTGGTAATTTCATAAATACTTATGAATGCCTTTATTTCATGAATTGTTTTAGTCTTGCATAATTAATGTCAAGTAAGAACATTAATGAATGATTAGTGTTACTAATCTTAATTTAATTATGTACTTAGTTGAATTAATCGATCATATTGGAAATCGATCGGATTAATTAATTTGCCGATTCATCGCACCGATGAAATTGTTTCTAAATGACTTGAATTTCTTTATGAACTTTGTTAATCACCTTGATTAATTGGTAATGACCACTGATTAAGTTATAACTTGGTAATAAATACTGATTAGGTCATAGTTGTTAACCTGGATTTGTGTCGGATGTTACACAAAGACACTTGAAGCATTAAATACATTCAGTCTTAATTTCCTATTACCAAAGGCAATATCCACTGCTCCTGTCCTATAATTAATTTGTGCGTTAATTGTGGCTAAGAAAGGTCTGCCTATGATAATGGCCGGTTGATTACCTCCCATTGAACTTTTGGTGTCCAATACTAGGAAGTCAACTGGATAGTAAAAATCATCAACTTCTACTATGACATTTGATAATATACCTCTTGGGCACTTGGTTGACCGATCTGCCAACTGTAAGATAATATCAGTTGTCTTTAACTGACCTAGATCATGTTTATCAAACAGGTTTCTAGGTATAATATTAACACTAGCTCCAAGATCAAGTGGTGCCTTCTTAATCTGCACATTGCCTATTGTTACTGGAATCAATGGTGATCCAGGATCTTTCAACTTAGGAGGTAGAGAACTAGAAACTACTGCACTCAATTGTTCCGTTAGATTGATCTGCTTTAGGAACGAGACCTTATACTTTTTTTTCTGAGTACAGAGATCCTTTAGAAATTTGGCATAAGATGGAACCTGTTGAATGACCTTTAATAGAGGAATATTGATCTTAACTTGATTATATAAATCCCAAAGATCCTCTGGTTGTGGGCCTCTTTTGCCGTATGGAGAAGATTTTGGATTTTCTAAAGCAGCAGGATAAGGAGAAGGAATTGAAGTATCCTGACTCTTATCCTCCTCCCCAACCTTGGGTGTTGGAATATCTGCTTTAATTGGCTCTTTAAAAGAAACCTTCTTAGGAATCTCCTTGTTCTTTGGATCCTCTTTCTCCTCATACACGACTTCAGTGTCGGTATCTTCTTCTGCCTCTTTCTCTTTGGATCCTCGTTCTCCTCATACATGACTATCGCGAGGTAAGATGTTATTCACAAGAATCTTGTGAAGCACCTTGCACCTCAGGGATAAAGCCTCTCGGCTTTAGGAAGTAGAGGACTCGGACTCCAAAATGGTTGGTATGAAAACTCTATTAACCTACTCTGACCACTCCCGTGACCAAGTCATATCAGTAAAGGCTAATTGGGCCTCATTCCTATACTCGTACCCCTGCTGGTTAGACCCTTCGTAGCCTGCCCCAGTATCTAAATTAAACAATTCGCGAAGGATTTGTGCATCCATCGCCACATCCCTACCATGGACAGTGCCTATCAATCTAAAGTCGCTCGCTGAACGACCCGTCTCCCTCCGTAGGGTAGACATCCACTCCACTACATCAGACTTGTAAATATCATTACCACCCAAATCAAACACACCTTCCCACCCTAAATAATCTAACAGATATGGGATCCTGTAATCCTCAAAATCACTCCTCTTAACCCTCTTTTTAGTCAACACTTTATTTGAATATTTTTTATATAAAAATCAATGTGTTCTAATATGTTCAGGGTGTTAGGATAAAAGGAGGTTTGGAGACCAATCTATTGGGACATGGTGAGACTTTTAATATTACTTGATCTCCCTCTTGAAATTCCAAATCCTTCCGTCGAGCATCTACATAGCTTTTCTGTAGATCCCGTGCGATCTTTAATCGATTCCGATTCTGGGCTATTTTTCTGTAGTCTCCTGGATGATCTCGGGTCCAGTAATCTGGCTATCTCCTACCTCAGCCCAACAAAGTGGTGATCGACACTTTCGCCCATAGAGTGCCTCGAATGGAGCGGTCTTAATACTCGAGTGATAGCTATTGTTATAGGAAAACTCAACTAATGGCAGGTGCCTGTCCCAACTTTTGCCAAAGTCGATAACACATGCCCTTAGCATGTCTTCCAAGGTCTGAATCGTCCTTTCACTCTGACCATCCGTCTGCGGGTGATAGGTTGTGCTCAGGTCTAGGCGTGTACCCAATGCCTCATGCAATGATTGCCAAAACCTTGATGTGAACCAGTTGTCCCTATATGATATAATTGATACAGGTACGCCATGCCTTGAGACGACTTCTTTAAGATAGATTCGTGTTAACTTATCCATCTTATCAGTCTCCTTGATTGGCAAGAAATGTGCAGTCTTTGTAAGTCGATCCACAATCACCCAAATGGTGTCATAACCTCCAGAAGTCTTTGGCAACTTGGTGATGAAGTCCATGGTGATATTCTCCCACTTCCACTGGGGTATTTCTGGTTGAACCAACAATCCTGATGGTTTCTGGTGCTCAGCCTTAACTTTCAAACACGTTAAGCACTTGCTGGCATATGTAGCAATGCCAGCCTTCATGTTTGGCCACCAGTACATTCCTTTCAAGTCGTGATACATCTTATCTGACCCTGGGTGAATAGCATATCTTGTTTTATGCCATCCATCCATGACCAGCTTTCTCAATCCTCCGAATTTTGGTAGCCAAATTATGTCCATGAAGTACCGACATCCATCTGACTTGATTTCAAACTGCTTATCCATTCTTCTCAAGGCCTCATCCAGGACTTCCTTCCTTGATTGCTTCCTCTTGTGCCTTGCAGACTTTAGAGTTTAGATTAGACTGTATAGTCATGACCAAAGCTCGTACCCTTAAGGGTTTAACCCGTTCTTTCCGGCTTAAAGCATCGGCTACTACATTTGCCTTACCCGGATGATAACGGATCTCACAGTCATAATCGCTAAGCAGCTCAACCCAACCTCGCTGCCTCATCTTTAATTCCTTCTGGTTTAGAATATGCTGAAGGCTCTTGTGATCGGTAAACACCGTGCACTTCGTACCGTAAAGGTAGTGCCTCCATATTTTAAGAGCAAGCACCACTGCTCCGAGCTCCAAGTCATGAGTCGTAGAGTTCACCTCATGGATTTTGATTTGACGTGATGCGTAAGCAATGACTTTATCCTTTTGCATGAGCACACAATCTAATCCATTGTGTGAGGCATCACAGTAGACCACAAAGTTTTCTGTCCCTTTAGGTAAGGACAGAATTGGTGCACTACACAATTTTTTCTTTAACTATTGAAACACCCTAGTTATACTTCACATCTTTCCGAGTCAGCTCTGTTAGGGAACCCGCTATCTTTGAGAAGTTTTCAATAAATCGCCTGTAATAACCGGCAAGTCCTAGAAATTGGCGGATTTCTATGGGAGTTCTAGGAGTTGCCCAGTTCTTTATGGCCTCGATTTTTAATGGGTCAACTTGGATTCCCTGGCTGTTGATCACATGCCCAAGGAATTTGACTTCTCGCAACCAAAATTCGCACTTTGAAAATTTGGCGTATAACTGTTCCTTCTCTAACAACTCCAAGATCAGCTTGCGATGTTGTTCATGTTCTTCTTGGCTTCCGGAGTAGATGAGAATGTCGTCTATGAACACTATCACGAATTTGTCCAGATATGGTTTACACACACGATTCATAAGATCTATTAATACAGCTGGTGCGTTGGTCAAACCGAATGGCATCACCTGAAATTCAGAATGTGCATAACGAGTTCTGAATGCTGTCTTGGGTATATCTTCTTCCCGAACTTTTACTTGATGATAACCGGATCGCAGATCAATCTTAGAGTAAAAACTAGATCCTTGAAGTTGGTCGAATAAGTCGTCGATTCTGGGAAGAGGGTATTCGTTTTTGACCGTTAACTTGTTCAGCTCTCGATAATCGATGCACATCCTAAAGGATCCGTCCTTCTTCTTGACAAACAAGACCGGAGCTCCCCAAGGTGAGGAAGTTGGTCGGATGAATCCTTTCTCCAACAGTTCTTGCAACTGATTGGATAATTCTTGCATCTCTGACGGTGCCAATCGGTAGGGTGCTCGTGCGACAGGTGCAGCTCCAGGCACCAAGTCAATCTGAAAGTCTACTTGCCGAGTTGGTGGAAGTCCAGGCAAGTCTTCAGGAAAGGCTTTTGGGTAGTCACGAACTACTGGAATCTCTTCAAGTCGCTTCTCCTTTGATTCCTTTTCCAATTGCTGAACTAACACTGCTTGACAGCCTCTTCGAAGGCATTTTAGCGTTCTTAGACCAGAGATGACGTTCAACTGGCGATTCTTTCTTTCTCCTTGGACTGTGAAGACTTTCTTTTTCTTAAGTGGTATTCTTACGACTTTCTTACCACATAAGATTTCGGCATGGTTGTCTGACAACCAATCCATACCGATAACTACATCGAAACTTCCGAGTTCAATAGGCATCATGTTTATCTTAAAGGGATGATCTGCCAATTTTAGTGTGCACTCCTTAATTATACTATTCGCTTCAATCAACTTTCCGTCCACTAATTCTACGGCATAAGCATTTTCTAATGGGGAAAGAGTGGCATTCAGTTGCTTACTAAACTTAGCAGATATAAAGCTCCTATCAGCCCCAGTATCAAAGAGTACGTAAGCGTAAATATCATTTAAAAGAAATGTACCTGATACCACATGGGGATCCTGACGAGCGTCACCTGCTCCCAATACAAAAGCTCTCCCCTGAGCTCCTCCACCATATTTCAAAGCTCCACACTCATAGATACTCCTCTGGTTGCCGCCGTTGTTACCCGGGGTACCAAATCTACAATCTTTGGTCAAATGACCAAGACGCTTGCACTTTCCCCAAGGGGTTGGGCAGGGACCTTTGTTGTGATGGTAGGTGCATTGGGTGCAGAAAGGCTTTGTACCTGTGTAGCCTTTCCTTGTCTCGACTCCGGCTATGTAATCCTTGATGGTTTCGGGCTTCTTGAATTATGGCCCGAATTCTTCCCAGACTTGTCCTCCCATTTTCTCTTCTCCCCTACTTTGGCCTCGTTTCTCCGGGACACTTGGTCCATAAGGTTGTTGGCCATTCTAATGGCGTCCTGAATGGTGGTTGGGTTGGAGGCAGTGACATTGTCTTGGATTTGAGGGGCGAGTCCCCAGATGCAGCGCTCAATCTTCTTGTAGTCGGGGGTCACCATCTGTGGGCACAGGATGCTCAACTCGTGGAATTGGTTAGTATACCCTGTAATGTCCGCCCACTTCATTGCTAGATTCCAAAACCCCGATTCCATTTTCTGGAGTTCGTTTCTCGGACAGTACTCGTCCGTCATCATTTGCTTCAACACGGACCAGGCGAGTTGATAGGCTTCATCGATTCCTACAGACTGGACGTAGGAATTCCATCATGTCAGTGCGTTATCCTGTAGGGTGTGGGTGGCGAACTTCACCTTGTCTTCTTCAATACATCCGCTAACACGGAAAACAGACTCCAATTTCTCAAACCATCGTACCAATACGACGGCTCCCTCAGTTCCGTTAAAGTATCGGGGCTTGCAACTCAAGTATCCTTTGAATCCACACCATTTCTGGGTTGAATCAGATCCTCCCGTGGTGCGACTAGCACCTCCGTCGTCGTTTGCGGTGCTGTTTCTATTGGTTTCATAGGTGGCTATAGATGCTGCCACTCGTTGTGCGGCCAGTTGTTCGATATCAACGGTGTTCATAGATCTCCTTGGCGGCATTATCTTAAAGTTTAAAGAAAAGAGCATAATGTAAGAAGTTGAGTCTTAAAGATTTAAATTTTTCTTAAGGCACAGTGCTATAATCATCAAACACAGATTCATAAATAACTTGCAATTTTTATTAATCATTGATAACTTTCTTATATTGGGGCGGGTTATTACCCGAAAATTTTTAGTCCTACACTATTACATAATAATTTCCTAATATTACATAAGGGATACTAGGTGAGGAAGTGATCGGGCGTCTCTCCCGTTTCCAAAGCAATGAGGCGCTGAGTCAGCTCCTCATTACGAGCCTCGCTCTCGGCTAATCGTTGCCGAAGCTCATTTAGGCCGTCCTGCTGGATGGCGAGGGCGTGCTGGTTGCTCAGTACAGGTTGGAGTTTTGTAACTCCTCCCGCTCTAAACGAGCTGTCAACTCTCCAATGTCTTGGTTAAGCAACCGCACTTGGAGGTCGTTCCATGTAGACCGTGCTACCAAGAGTGGTATGGTCTGTTTGGCGTGTTCTTGGGTGACCGGTGAGATTGGTGCGGAGGATGGTCCTCCGACCTCAAAGTGAGATGGGATTCCCTCCTCCCGCCTCCATTCTTGGAGGGTCTCGGGCATCCAGCCTCAACGTCGTGCATCTGCCCATCGCTGTTGCGGCGGGTTTGGCTGTGATGCCGGTACCGGGATAGTCTCCCGTCTCTGCATAAATACCCGTTTACGGCCATAAACTTCATCAGTGGCCCGTTGGGGTGAGGGCGGTAGGTGTGGTGTGATGGTACAGATGGGTGGTAGGGGATGTAAGAGGGAACCACCGGTGATGGTGGGTCCTCTTCGGATGGCTCTCCCCACCCGTTGGAGGATTCGTCAACCTCCATCAGCTTTGCTTCTTCCTCTGGTCCCTTAGCTTCGGACGGGTTTTCTTCCTCCGATCCTTCATCTTCAGAGGGGTCCTCTTCCTCTGATGGGTCTTCCTCGACAAACACCCCCGGATTATACCGGCTGGTGGGGGTATGCTCTTCCTCCGAATCTGATAGTATGACCACAACACGGCTTGACATGATGTTGTCATCAAGTCCCATATTAAGTTAATATAAAAATGTCCTTGAAAATCAGTAAAAATCTAAAATGTAGTTATAGTCTAGGATACTAATGCAATCTAGTTTACTATAATTATGTCTCTGATACCAATTTGTCACACCCTGTTACCCTGGTTGGCAACGAAGCGTGACGTCGCGGAAGCGTAACCATAATCATAAAGAACGACCACTATATGGACGTTTTCAAAAATACATCGATAAAACTATTAAAATATAGAAATGTTTTACATGCCTGATATGATGAAGAGTAGTTCGCACGGACAGAGATTTAAATACATAATTTAAAGTAATCAAAATAATGCAACTAAATCTCCGGTGGTTTTGAAAATGCATGCGACTCTTTAAGTATGGAAGCTTGAAAATACTTCCAACGCGAGGAACTTGCCTTAATTTCCTGAAAATACACGCTAAAATACGTCAACAAATATGTTGGTGAGCCCATAGGTTTACACGTAAAACTGACTTGTATGGACAATAACAGTTGAGTTTGAATTTATAAAATCATAAATTCCATGTTATGTATTACATATAAACCATCATGCAACCGAAGTTTAATTAAATGAGTTTGCCATGTGCAATATTCCCATACGTAATACCGTGTGTTGAATATATATGCACCCGCTGTTAGCCGAGCTGAACTAACCCGAATGGGGGACAAGACTCCCGATAGATCTACCCACAATATATTCGCGCTTAAAAATAAATTCAATTAACGGGTCATGATTTGAGGGCTGATGGAACCACATGTGTAATACATAATAGAAATGAAGTTGTTTTCCGTGTCCATATGAAAACGTAGCATGTATTTCAACCCCACAACATAACAGTGTGAAAATAGGGGCTATGAGGACTCACCGTGAGTGCGATGGCAAGTACGAGCGTAAAATGCAAATTTGCGTTGTTTGATGGGTGATGAAGCCGGATGGGTTTAATCGAGTCCTAAATGATAATAGGGACTTAATATCTCTAATATATGATTATATGTATATTTATAGATTTTTATGTCTTAAAACACCCAACATTACAAGTTTATAAATAAAACCCACTTAAAACGTCAAGTTTATATACATATACATACATATATACAATGAATTTTTAAAGTCAAGAAAGGCCATTTTTCGAGATGCTTAGGTTGGGGGAAAAAGCTTGTTGAAAACCCTATGTTGGCCATTTTTGAGCTGTCAAACTTTCGGTTTCCCAAATACTTTCTGGGGGTCTTAAACTCCAAAATAAATTATGAAAACTTCCAGATTTTTAGTTAAGACATAGATCTAACTTTTGAGACAAGAATCAACTCATTTCGTTAAGTTATGAATTAGTTATGATTTTTCAAAGTCGATGTAAATTTTCTGCCGAAAATCCATAGTTTATAAACTTGAAATAACTAGTGATTCTTGTTGTTTATTCAAAGACTACTTGTATAAAAGTTATAAAACACATATATATCACTTGTTTACATAATATTTACACTTATATGATGTGTTTATATATTTATAAACACATTTGAAGAAAGCAACTTAAAAACAAAACTAGTGACTTATAAACTTGAGTTTTTATGTAACTTGTTGTTGTTGGTGATTATATATATTATGCAAGACTTATATAAACATAAATATAAGATGAAATAAGTTAGTATTTACTTACTTTGATGTAGTTAGAGTATGAAATTCAGAAGAAGTTGAAACTCTTGCAAGATTTGCACCAAAACTTCCTTGAATTCTTGAAGAACAAAAGAAAATTTTGAAGTGTTGTGGGTGTGTCTGGTGTGGCCGGATTATAGAGAGGAGAGACAGAGATTTTGGTGTGAAAAAAATGAAATGGTTTGGTCTCTATTTATAGGCAAAGGAGGAAGTCTTGCAATTATGAAGAGCATGGAAGATGGAGGTTGTGTGCACTTTTTATCAAAACGATTATGTTTAAAGTAGAAATGGAATTTGTAATAAAATATTGAAGTCAGCATCTAGTATGTGTACTAGAGGTTGTCGGCCCCTAGGGTGTATTTATGGTGTATTTTACTTTTTTTTGTATAAATGTATTTAGAATGTATTCTTGTATTTCCCTTTTTTTGTAAATTCATAAATACTTTTTGATGCATTGTTTTAATGAATTGTTTTAGTCTTGCATAATTAATGTTAAGTAAGTGTATTAGTGTATGATTAGTGTCACTAATCATAGTTTAATTATGTACTTAGTTGAATTAATCCATCATATCGTAAATCGATCGGATTAATTGATTTCCCGATTCATCGCACCGATGAATTTGATTCTAATTGAGTTGAATTTCTTCATGAACCTTGTTAATCACTTTGATTAATTTCTAATGACCACTGATTAGGTTATAATTGGCTATTAAATACTGATTAGGTCGTAGTTGCTAACCTGGTTTAATGTCGGATGTTACAAGTTAACATCTCCATGGTCTTAGTACTGATAGCTGATTGTTGTTTCATAAATTCAGCAAACTCTGCAAATTACGCAGAAGTCATATTTGATTCTACTTGGAATTGTGATTGATCACGATGATTTGACTTATAATATCTCTCATCCTTAGCTGCTGAAGTTGAACTATATAGATATTCTCTCTTTGGTGGTTCATATCTTGGTTTGGATTGATGATCGGAAGGTTGATCATTTTTCCACTGAAAGTTGGGATGGTTTCTCCATCCCGGATTGTACGTTTCCGAAAATGGATTATCCCTCTCTCGATGAGCTCTAAATCTGTAAACTTCATTAGCAAATTCCTCAGTGGATTGCACTTGAGGACATGCTTCTGAATGATGCGATGGATCTCCACAAGTAACACAATTAATTGATACGCTAGGGTTTGAAAAACCCTTCATCAACTGATCCATTTTCTTTCCTAATTCTGTTAACCTCACGTTTCCAGGCATTATCTATGCCCATAACTTGAACTCCTATACTATTTTTAGAACCAGCTTAGACTTTAAGACCTTTGCTGAGTTGATTAAGCAACTCCCAAGCTTCATCGTCTTCTTTTCCTAAAAATGTGCCTCCTGTGGCAGCTATAATCATATTACGACTCTCTTGACTCACACCATCAAAGAATGTTTTGATAAGCATCCATTTGGGTACCTCGTGGTGTGGACAAGCTCTCAATAATTTGTTCATACGATCGAACGCTTCGTAGAATTGTTCGCCCGGTTTTTGTTTAAATCCGGTGATTTCCTTTCTTTTCTCAGTTGTTTTATTAATGGGGTAATATTCATTAAAGAATTCTCGCTTCATTTGATCCCATGTTGTAATGCTGTTGGTTGGTAAGGATACGAACCAATTCTTCGCTTTCTCTTTTAACGAGAAAGGAAATAATCGAAGTTTTAAACCGTCGGTGGTTATACCTCGAAGATGGTTTGCTTTACAAATAGCTGTGAACTCAGCTAAATGTTCATACGGTTCCTCACTAGGCATCCCTCGAAAGATCTGAAGAATTTGGAATAATTGAGAACGAACTTCGTGTTCGTTCTCATTTTCGGGATAACGAATTGGAGACGGGTCGGGCACATCACCTGGACGGTAATGTGACTCAACCGTACGTCTCGGTTGATCACCCATTCTATCAACTATGCGCTCGGGTTCTTCTTGATCACTATTTCGTAGCGAAATCAGAGGGCTTTCTAAATTAGGAATCTCTGAATCTGGAATTTCTAAATCAGGAATTTCTTCCACTTGTGCATTTAAATTCTCCGTGATTAATTGTTGATTTTGAATCCTGACAGTCTTTCGGTTCGATCTCGCTACTTTTCGATCTCAGGTTCGAATTGTAGCGGCAATCCTTTAGCCGATCGACGTGTACGCATACACTAAATAAAATATTACTAAAATTAAAAACTTACTTAACTAATATTTTCGGTGGTAAAGTAGAGGACTACCTTTTTGAATTTTTTAAAATTTTTTATTTGATTTTTAATAATTATAAAAATAAAAACTAAAAATAACCAATGAAAGGAACTTAAACCTAATTACTTAAAACTAAGGCAACAAACTAACTTTAAACCGAAACTGCCGTTACACTCCACGGCAACGGCGCCAAAAGTCTGACGGGCCGTCGTTGTGACCCACAGAATTATTCCTTAAATCAACTATTTAGCTAGAGAAGTAAGGGTCGAATCCACAGGGAGTGTGGTCGTAATTAGGATTAGGTTATTAGCCTTATAGGTATAAGTTTATTGAAAGCAATTAAACTTTGTAATTGTGGATTTTAATGAGTTGTTTAGAGTAATGGTTTGCTATTGCTTGTAACTAAAATTAAGAATGAAGTAACTAACGAAGAAGATAAACAATCAAGAGACGAATATCCATTTACGGAATCACCAGAGCATAAGTATTACTCACTATAACTTCATACAATGATCACATAGACATAATCAATTGCGCGACTAAATTAATCAAACGTGTTTTAATCAATAACTTTCGGCATAGCGTATGCAACATTAATACTCGTCTTAATCCCTAAACTAATGGACTCGACACGAATAATAACACCACTATAAACCATCTTGTTTTTACCAAACATAACACATAATCATAATCATAGCCAAATGGTTATCATTTGCATACACATAATAGATCTCGCTTAATACGAATACATCAAAACATAGAAATTAAAGAAGAGTAAACTTAGCCGTAGATCCTCCGCAAACGGCTAATAGGATTAGCCGCTCATCGTATGCCCGTCACAATCACAAATCTGAGCCATTGGGTAGCTTGCGAACCACCGTCTTCATTCTCGTATCATAGATGCACTCCGGCAGCGCTTCGGCATACTTGCACACACGTCGGGACACTCTTCCAAAGCTGCCCCTTCACTCATATTTATAGGGAATTAAGATTAGGGTTTCCAGGGTTGAAAATCGCGTTTTGGTGCCGCACCAGCGCAGACCTGCGCCCCCCTCAGCCCGATTTGCTCTGAATCCACTCGGATTGCTTCTTTTTATCATCTTGGCTCTGAAATACAAACTTGGAGTAATAATATGGATTTTACGAAGTATCGGTGCTTAAAATGATCATAATATGACTCAAAAACCATATAAATTATAGACTTATCAGTTACATTGAGAATTTCTGTTTTTGCAAATCTTGAACTGTAAGTTCAATTTCTCAAGCTGTTGGTGCATTTTATCAAGTTGTTAAGTGTTTTATAACCAAATCACATTGAAATTAAGATACGTACAGATAATCATTTCATAAATTATTTAATTAAAAGGTAATTTACACAAAGGGAAATTTACAACGCTAATATATTACAATTAAAAGGTAATTTACAGGGCTAATATATTACAATAAAAGGAAATTTACAAGGCTAATATATTACAATTAAAAGGTAATTTATAAGGCTAATATATTAAATTTAATATAACTAGTCTTCTGATCTTCAAAACTATAATCTTGCAAGCTTTCTTACAATGTCATCATATAGTTTCTTTGCCAGATCAAGATCAGCTCCTTTAACCTTTGCATCTCTCATCCTTTGCAGTTTCTCCTTAGAGTGATTCAAAAATTCCAATGCAAAATACTGACTTGTCTATCTTCCAGCTTGAGTCTGTATGTCATGGCATTCTCATACACATCAATCTGTAAGATTTTCATATTCTGTTCAGCATTCAGCCCTTGCTTCAAAACATCTAGTTCCAAAACACATGCACGGGCCTTCATCAACTCTATAACAATGTACAATCGAGAGTTTGAGTAGTTTGACTTGCCAATCCTGTACATGTCAGTCAAATCTTCTCTTGTCATCTTTGAAAATATTTGAAATACACTCGTATAAACTTCATCAGTACCCGTTTCTCTTTTTACCACAAAATGATATATTATAATCTGTGCATCAGCAGGTTGGGCTTTCCAAAGGATTATTTTTGGTTTTCTAAGCACTTTTTTCTCCAAAATTATCAGAGTCTTTTCCATATCCATTAATGACTTATACGTCACTTCCTTTGCAATCTTCATCACTTAGTGATTTCTTCTCCTTGTTCAGCAGGACTGTCATTAGTCCTCTCAATCACCATTGGATCAATTTCAGCATCATTCTGATCATTTCTCAAAACTTCATATTTCTTGACCTCTACATCATACCTCTTCTGTAGTTCCTCTGTGGTCCAATTTGAAACAACCTTCTTGAGAATTCCAAAGTTTGAATGACAATAATTAATCAAGAATCTTCTGCGCTCAGCCTTTGAAGATTGAGAAGACCTTTTTCTTTTTTTTTTTGTGCTCTCATTCTTAGCAGGTTGAGCTTCACTCTTCATTTGTTCAAGAAGATCAGTTAATGCAACATCATCACCAGAATCATCTTCTTCCAAGTTCATTAGCACTCCTTGTGCTGGATTGTCTGTCATTACTGTTTTATTTTCAAGTAACCTTACCTCTTCTGCATGTAATTTTCTTGCAAGTTCAGCATCAGCTCTCACTTGCATTTCTCTTTGATCTTTCTTTTTCTTAGGGCTTTCCACCAAAACCCCTTTCCCTTTACCAGAAACCTGTGGCTGAGAGGTTTGAGCTTCAGATATCCTTCCTTCTTGTATAAACATTGTGCCAGGCTTAGGACTTGAATTCGGAGTAAATTTTGGCTCAGCAGGTGGAGTTTCACTGGTAACAGCTTGAGGAATTTCTTCGGCTGTTGGCTGTGGAGCTGCTGGTGGTGTTTGATTCTCCCCTGTTTTGGATGCATTAGGTTGTTCAGAGGGAGGAAAGACTTTTGCTACCAATGCTGCAAGTGTAAATCATGTTTGAGTAGGCTCTCACCAGCTACTCTCAAGGCTTGCTTTATCATGACAATTTTCTATTGTTGTGCAACTATGACTTGCTGCATGCTTGCGATCTATTTGCCTTGAGCTACAATGATAGCCTTGTAATGATTAAAGGCAACAATAATAGGTACAAGAGTAGGATTCATCAATCCTGTAGTTGCAGACTAGCCTCAATGTCTTCAAGTGTTGTTGGCACCTTTGGAATATCACTGGCAGTATTACCAGAACATGTTCTCCTAGGAGAAAAGTTTACGCCCCTCTGTTCTTGGTTTTGGTTAATTCTAGAAGCTGTATAAACATCCTCTGTTGCCATGGTAGTGGTCTTAAGGATGTTGTACTGTCCTGAACCCCTCTTGCAGTAGTATCAGTAGTGATAACCACAGATACCATATGATCAACTTGTGTTGGGTTGATCACCTCCTTGTTGAGGTTGGGAGTTTCCTCATTTGTTTCCTTTTGGATATTCTGCACAAGAGGATGCTCCTGTGCAGGGCTTTCAGGCATTTGGGTGAGAGGTGGGATGGAAGGAACATCACCACTTATTTTACTTTTCCTTGTAAACATTTTGAGTGCAGTGAGTGATGGAGTAGGTTGATCAGAAGGAGTAGAGGGTGATTAATTTGTATCATGGGAAGGGGTTTGGGTTCCTGTTGGTTGAGCATTAAGGTGGGGCTGTTCATGTTCAGGAACTTCTCCCCTGTTTCCTGTAATAACAGCTCCCATTGCTTGAGTCAATGGGGTGTTAGTGCCTAAAAATTTGTCATTATGTTTCGAAAATCTTTTAAAAGATTGCCATATGTGACAATGGGGAATATGTATCCTCATGTGTGTTTGCAAATTTTCAAAATGATTTGCAAAAATGTGATCCAAAAACCTAGGATACATCAAAAATTTCCCGTGTTTGGGATTCAGATTACTTAACATCCCTTGAAAAATCATAGCAGAAAAATTGAACTGTTGGCCAGTGGATAAGCAAATCAAAGCAGTTGCAATGTTTGAAGAAAATTCCCACCAACCTGTTCGTTTATGGCTTAAGCATTGTTGAAGGATATTGATAAGGTATTTTCATTGGGAACCAAAAAACTGTTTGTAAAAAGTAAGTTTGTCCAATGTGCCCTCATACCCCAAACGTGCAAGTCCTTCAAATATGGTAGTAGAGATGAAATCATTAATACCTTGGGCATCTTGCAGTTGTAAGTGCCCACAAATGGAGAATGGTGATAGGTTGGCCATCAATATTAGAGTCAATGCAAGTGATTTCATCAACAGTTCCAGTACGAGCATAAATCCAAAATTCCTCCAGTTGAGGAATGTAAATTGTAGGATTCAGCTTCAAAGCATAATAGATGTTTGTACATCTTAAGAAGTCTATCATCTCGTGGAAACCGTCCAACTCAGCATGTTTCAAAATGTAGGGCAGACAGTTGTGCTCCTTTACAATCTTTAATTCCGCCATCAATAAAATCCTGAATTCAAGAACTAGGGTTTCGCGTGAAAGTGGAAGTGCGATTTAGGGCTCTGGATATGAAACCGGTAGTTTGAATAGTTTTTCCCGCGATTTAGGCCTCTTGATTTGAAACTTAGGCTAGAATTAACAAAGTAATTTTATAAACTTACGTTATATACAATTAATCAATTCAATTCAATTCCATTCCATGAATAATAAAACACATGTTAAAATTAATCAAGTAATTTTATAAACCTAGGTTATATGCAATTAATCAATTCAATTCAATTAATTCATTCCATTCCATTCCATTCCATGAATAATAAAACTTGGCTTACAATTAATCAAGTAATTTAATAAACCTAGGTTATATACAATTAACTAATTCAATTCAAATGTATTACATTCCATGAATAATTAAACTTAGTTTAAAATTAATCAAGTAAGTTTATAAACCCAGGTTATACACAATTAATCAATTCCATTCAATTCCATGAATAATAAAACATAGGTTATATATTGTTCAACTAATTTCATAAACCTAGGTTATATACAATTAATCAATTCAATTCAATTAATCCATTCCATTACATTCCATGAATAATAAAACATAGGTTAAAATTACTCAAGTAAATTTATAAACCTAGGTTATATACAATAAATCAATTTAATTCAATTAATCTATTCAATTTCATTCCATTCCATGAATAATAAAACTTAGGTTATATATTATTCAAGTAATTTTATAAACCTAGGTTATATACAATTAATAAATTCAATTTCATTCCATGAATAAAAAAACATAGCTTAAAATTAATCAAGTAAGTTAATAAACCTAGGTTATATACAGTTAATCATCAGTTCAATTCAATTGCATTGCATTCCATTCCATGAATAATAAAACTTAGGTTAAACTTAATCAAGTAATTTTATAAACCTAGGTTATATACAATTAATCAATTCCATTCCATTCCATGAATATAAAACTTAGGTAATATATTATTCAAGTAATTTTATAAACCTAGGTTATATACAATTAATCAATCCAATTCAACTAATCCATTCAATTCCATTTCATTCCATAAATAATAAAACTTAGGTTATGTATTATTCAAGTAATTTCATAAACCTAGGTTATATACATTTAATCAATTCAATTCAATTCCATTCCATTCCATTAATAATACAACTTAGGTTAAATACAATTAATCAAGTAAGTTTATAAACCTAGGTTATATACAATTATCAATTCCATTCCATTCCATTCCATGAATAATAAAACTTAGGTTAAACTTAATCAAATAATTTTATAAACCTAGGTTATATACAATTATTCAATTCCATTCCATTCCATTCCATAAATAATAAAACATAGGTTGTATATTATTCAAGTAATTTTATAAACCTAGGTTATATACAATTAATCAATTCAATTCAATTAATCCATTCAATTTCATGAACAATAAAACTTAGGTTAAGTATTATTCAAGTAATTTTATAAACCTAGGTTATATACAATTAATCAATTCAATTCAATTAATCCATTCAATTCTATTCCATTCCACGAATAATAAAACTTATGTTAAAATTAATCAAGTAATTTCATAAACCTATGCTATCTACAATTAATCAATTCTATTCAATTCCATTTCATTCAATGAATAATAAAACTTAGGTTAAATACAATTAATCAAGTAATTTTATAAACTTAGTTTATAAAACACTTAATTGATGAGAAAATGCACTAACAGCTTGAGAAATTGAACTAACAGCTCGAAATTTGCAAAAACATAATTTCTCAATTTAACTCAAGTGAATAATAAAACTTAGGTTAAAATTAATCAATTAATTTCATAAACCTTGGTTATATACAATTAATCAATTCAATTCAATTGCATTCCATTCCATGAATAATAAAATTTAGGTTAAAATCAATCAATTAATTTCATAAACCTAGGTTATATATAATTAATCTATTCAATTCAATTGCATTCCATTCCATGAATAATAAAACTTAGGTTAAAATTAATCAAGTAACTTAATAAACCTAGGTTATATACAAGTAATCAATTCAATTCAATTGCATTCCATTCCATGAATAATAAAACTAAGGTTAAAATTAATTATGTAATTTTATAAAACTAGGTTATATACAATTAATCAATTCCATTCCATTCCATTAACAATAAAACTTAGGTTGTATATTATTCAAATAATTTTGTAAACCAAGGTAATATACAATTAATCAATTCAACTCAATTAATCCATTCAATTCTATTCCATTCCATGAATAATAAAACTTAGGTTATATATTATTCAAGTAATTTCATAAACCTAGGTTATACACAGTTAATCAATTCATTTCAATTCCATTCTATTCATGAATAATAAAACTAAGGTTAAATACAATTAATCAAATAATTTTATAAACCTAGGTTATATACATTTAATCAATTTCATTTCATTCCATTAATAATAAAACTTAGGTTAAAATTAATCAAGTACTTTTATAAACCTAGGTTATACACAATTAATCAATTCAATTTCATTCCATTCCATTCCATGAATATTAAAACTTACGTTATATATTATTCAAGTGATTTTGTAAACCTATGTTATATACAATTAATCAATTCAATTCCATTAATCCATTTAATTCCATGAATAATAAAACTTAGGTTATATATTATTCAAGTAAGTTCATAAACCTAGGTTATATACAATTAATCAATTCAATTCAATTAATCCATTCAATTCTATTCCATTCCGTGAATAATAAAAACTTATGTTAAAATTAATCAAGTAATTTCATAAACCTAGGTTACATACAATTAATCATTTCAATTTAATTCCATTCTATTCAATGTATAATAAAACTTAGGTTAAATACAATTAATCAAGTAATTTAATAAACTTAGTTTATAAAACACTTAACAACTTGAGAAAATGCACTAACAAAGAAATTGAACTAACAGCTTGAGATTTGCAAAAACATAATTTCCCATTTTAACTCAAGTGAATAATAAAACATAGGTTAAAATTAATCAAGTAATTTCATAAACCAAGGTTATATACAATTAATCAATTCAATTCAATTGCATTCCTTTCCATGAATAATAAAATTTACGTTAAAATTAATAAAGTCATTTCATAAACCTAGGTTATATATCATTAATCTATTCAATTCAGTTGCCTTCCATTCCATAAATAATAAAACTTAGGTTAAATTTAATCAAGTAATTTCATAGATCTAGGTTATATGGATTTAATCAATTCCATTGCATTCCATGTGCAATAAAACTTTTGTTATATATTATTCAAGTAATCATATAAACCTATGTTATATACAATTAATCCATTCAATTCCATGAATAATAACACATAGGTTATATATTATTCAAGTAATTTTTTAAACCTATGTTATATACAATTAATCAGTTCAATTCAATTAATCCATTCAATTCGATTCCATACCTTGAATAATAAAACTTAGGTTAAAAGTAAACAAGTAAGTTTATAAACCTAGGTTATATTCAATTAATCAATTCATTTCAGTTGCATTCCATTCAATGAATAATAAAACTTAGGTTAAAATTAATCAAGTAATTTTATAAACCTAGGTTATATACAGTTAATCAATTCCATTCCATTCCATAATAATAAAACTTAGGTTATATATTATTCAAGTAATTTTATAAACTTAGGTTATATACAATTAATCAATTCAATTCAATTAATCCATTCAATTCCATTCCATTCCATGACTAATAAATTTAGGTTATATATTATTCAAGTAATTTCATAAACCTAGGTTATATACAGTTAATCAATTCAATTCAATTCGATTTCATTTCATGAAAAATAAAATTTAGGTTAAATACAATTAATCAAGTAATTTTATAAACCTAGGTTATATACAATTAATCAATTCAATTCAATTCCATTCCATGAATAATAAAACTTAGGTTGAAATTAATCAAGTAATTTTATAAACTTAGGTTATGTATAATCAATTCATTTCCATTCTATTCCATTCCATGAATAATTAATAAAACTTAGGTTGAAATTAATTAAGTAATTTTATAAACCTAGGTTATATACAATTAATCAATTCAATTCAATTAATCCATTCAATTCAATTTCATTCCATGAATAATAAAACTTAGGTTAAAATTAATCAAGTAAGTTTATAAACCTAGGTTATATACAATTAATCAATTCATTTCAATTGCATTCCATTCAATGAATAATAAAACTTACGTTAAAATTAATCAACTAATTTTATAAACCTAGGTTATTTACAGTTAACCAATTCCATTCCATTCCATGAATAGTAAAACTTAGGTTATATATTATTCAAATAATTTTGTAAACCTAGGTTATATACAATTAATCAATTCAATTCAATTAATCCATTCAATTCCATTCCATTCCATGAAAAATAAATTTAGGTTATATATTATTCAAGTAATTTCATAAACCAAGGTTATATACAGTTAATCAATTCAATTCCATTTCATTCCATGAAAAATAAAACTTAGGTTACATGCAATCAATCAAGTAATTTTATAAACCTAGGTTATATACAACTAATCAATTCAATTCCATTCCATTCCATAAATAATAAAAGTTCGGTTAAATTTAATCAAGTAATTTCATAAATCTAGGTTATATACATTTACTCAATTCCATTCCATTCCATGTGTAATAAAACTTAGGTTATATATTATTCAAGTAATTATATAAACCTAGGTTATATACAATTAATCAATTCAATTCAATTAATCCATTCAATTCCATGAATAATAAAACTTAGGTTAAAATTAATCAAGTAAGTTTATAAACCTAGGTTATATACAATTAATCAATTCAATTCAATTGCATTCCATTCCATGAATAATACAACTTAGGTTAAAATTAATCAAGTAATTTTATAAACCTAGGTTATATACAATTAATAAATTCCATTCCATTCCATGAATAATAAAACTTAGGTTATATATTATTCAAGTAATTTTATAAATCTAGGTTATTTACAATTAATCAATTCAATTCAATTAATTCATTCAATTCCATGAATTATATAGGTTAAATATTTTTCAAGTAATTTCATAAACCTAGGTTATATACAATTAATCATTTCCATTCCATGAATAATAAAACTTAGGTTAAAATTTCAAGTAAGTTAATAAACCTAGGTTATATACAATTAATCAATTCAATTCAATTGCATTCCATTCCATGAATAATAAAACTTAGTTTAAAATTAATCAAGTAATTTTATAAACCTAGGTTATATACAGTTAATCAATTCCCTTCCATTCCATAATAATAAAACTTAGGTTATATATTATTCAAGTAATTTTATAAACCTAGGTTATATACAATTAATCAATTCAATTCAATTAATCCATTCAATTCCATTCCATTCCATGAATAATAAATTTAGGTTATATATATTATGTTAGAATGTATTATAATTGATGGAAATCAAAGTATAGGGTTTGTTTTGTAATTCTTCCATAGTTGTGAAAAATATGTATATATATAGTAGGTTTGACCTCTCTGACATTTTCACCTTTTTGTACGGATAGCGGTTACTGACTTTGAAGCTTCATTCTCATCATTCTGTAATCGATAATTCAGGAATATAATCATTTGGTTAGTGTTGTTTCATTTTATTATTCTTGATATTGAATTGTTGCATGATTGATATAGAAACTGTATTTCACAATTGGTATCAGAGCTTTAGAGGTGAAAATTTGAATCTGAGATTGAAATTTTTACGAAATTGTTCACTGTTCTTGAGCATTTTTTTTCGAAAAACCCTAAAATCACCAAGGGTTTTTTAATCTGTTGATCAAATACAATGAAAGTTGGATCGAAGGTAAAGGATCAATAGTCGATTCAATTGACTATAAACTTGAATTGATTCACAAAACACATAAAAAGATCTAGGCATTTTTGTCAAATTTTGAAAAACAAAAAGTCGACTACTGTTCTATTGAAAAAGTCCAGTCTAGATCTATTTTTGGACAAAGTGTTTCACAAAAAGTGTTTGTAATCAAAATCCTCACCTTCGATTTCAATTTGAGTGAAAATGGGCAAATTTTCGATTTAATTTGAATTTCAAACTTGAAAAATCTGAAAAATTAAGAAACTCGAAATACGCATAACTTATGTGTCATTCGAGTTGAATACTTGTGAAATTCGAGTTGACAAACTGTGTCAATCGAGTTGGATAGAAAGGTGATTCGAGTTTACACAATTAATCAATTGTGTTGCAACCTTGTTGATTCGAGTTGAAGTCATAAATCAATCAAGTTTACTGTCAAATTGAATTTAATTCAAGTTTATAAGTAAATTTGTAGTTCATTCGAGTTTATTAAAATTTGAATTTTATTCGAGTTTCACAAAAGACAAATTCGATTTTTTCAAAAGGAACAATTCGAGTTTTCCAAAAGAACAATTCGAGTTTCACATAAGAGGTGATCGAGTTTCACTATAAAACTCAAGTTTCATTCTAAACTCATCGAGTTGACAAACTGTGTCAATCGAGTTGACAACCTGTGTCAATCGAGTTGGATAGAAAGGTGATTCGAGTTTACACAATTAATCAATTGTGTTGCAACCTTGTTGATTCGAGTTGAAGTCACAAATCAATCAAGTTTACTGTCAAATTGAATTTAATTCAAGTTTATAAGTAAATTTGAAGTTCATTCGAGTTTATTAAAATTTGAATTTTATTCGAGTTTCACAAAAGACAAATTCGATTTTTTCAAAAGGAACAATTTGAGTTTTCCAAAAGAACAATTCGAGTTTCACATAAGAGGTGATCGAGTTTCACTATAAAACTCGAGTTTCATTCTAAACTCATTCGAGTTTCATTCTAAACTCATTCGAGTTTCATTCTAAACTCATTCGAGTTTCATTCTAAACTAATTCGAGTTTCCCTTTAAACTCATTCGTGTTTCATACTAAACTCATTCGAGTTTCACTTTGTCTAATTCGAGTTTCACCATCTATCATTCGAGTTGTAAAGAAAGCTTATTCGAGTTTCACAGAAGACTAATTCGAGTTTCATACAAGCATTATTCAAGTTTTTGCATTTTACAAAACCACAAGTCTATTCAGTGTTTGATTCAACTTGATTATTGCTATTAACAAGTTGCTGTGTTGTAGATTTCAGTTGATCATTTTAGTACTAATCTGTGTTTCAAAGTTTGATCAAATTTCAACTGTTGATCAACATTTTTAATCTCAATCAAAGTTCATCAGATCTTGGACAGTTTCCCATATATCAGTCAATATGTCAAAGGACGCTCTAGCAATGGGATCAGAAACCAAACCCCCAATTCTATACAGGGGAGAATACGCTCAATGGAGGGAGAGGTTTCTTGAATTCATTAGCTTTCATGATCTATCAGAAGAGATGTTGAAATCCTTAACAGAAGGACCAGCCACATTCATGGAAACAATCCCTGGAGTACCAACCGGTAATCCCCTAATTCCACCTAGGACAGTCGAGGTCACCAACCTGACTGAGGCCCAAAAGAAAAGAAAACTAGGGGATAAAACTGCCAGGAAATTACTTTTGATATCCATCCCCAATGATATTTACACATGCCTCACAAACACAAAAACTGCCAAGTCAATATGGGATGAAGTGTGTAAACTGATGCGGGGATCTGACAGAGCTGCCACAAACAAGGCTAGAAACAGCCTAATGACGTTTGAAAATTTCAGAGCCCGTGAAGGAGAACTACTGGAAAACACTTACCTAAGGTTTGTGAGTTTGGTAAGTGAAATGAAACGAAATGGAGTGACAAAGTCCAATCTGGACATAAATATCAAGTTCCTAAATGTTCTGAATCCTGAATGGGAGAAATATGCTATGATTATCCAGCAAACAAAGGATATTGAAGAAATGGATTTTCATATGATATTTGAGAACCTCAACAACTACCAAGAGGTTGTGTTGAGGAAAATATCAGGAAAGAAGAAAGCCGAGAAAGAAACTGCTGATCTATTGGCTCTACTAGCAGAGAAAAAGTACAAATACAAAATGAAAAAGGAGAAAAGAGCAGTAGTCAACAGTACATCTTCCGAATCAGAATCCTCCGATTCATCTGCTGATTCAGAGATCGAAGAAATGAAAAAGCAGATGGCACTGCTAACAAAAGCCTTTCAAAAGAAGTTCTACAGAAAGCCAACCAACAATAAGATGCGCTACAAAACAGCCTCGAGGAAAATTGAGAAGAAGGACAAATATGAAAAATCGGGAGAGAGCAGTGGAAGAAAGACAGACAAATATTTAAAATCAGAGAAGTCAACAAAGAAAGATTCAGAACAGAAATGTTACAACTGTGGAAAACCAGGTCATATGCCCGAGAATGTAGACTCCCAGTAGTCAAAAACTCAGACTACTATACGAGAAAGGCTCTCTTAGCCAAAGAAAAAGAGTCTGGAAAAGCTCTTATGGCGGAGGATGACTACTGGTTGCAGTTATCTGAAGATGAAGATATTCTGGATGAAGATGCTCATATTTGCCTGAAATCAGAGGTTCTCAATGAGTCAGAATTGAGTGAATCAGCTATGATAGCTGAGGATGAAGTATGGGTTGGTTTAACTGATGAAGAGGATGCAGAAAGACAAGAATCTGAGGAGGAAGAGACAGAAGAAGTTGCATTGATGGCAACTGGCAAAATTGAGGCTGAAAATGATGAAGATTCAGAGTCTGAAAGATCAGATGGTTCAGATAAGTCGGAGGTACATTCTAATTCTGACTCTGATATTGATGAATCATGTGTACTAGAAGAAAAACTAACTAATATGGCCTTTATGCTTAAAAAGTTTGAAAAATCTTCAAAGGCGGAAAAGAAAAATGCTCATTCTTTGGAAAACAAACTTCGAAATGAACATAACTTAGTTTTAGATTTTTTCAAAGATAAAGCATTAGCCTTACGAGCAGTTTCAGATTTACAAGATAAGGAAAGAGAACTACAAAGCAAAATACTTGATCTGAATCAGAATATATCTGACTTACAAGAAAGACTGAGAATTGCAGAATTAGAAGCTTCAAACTTTTCTGTAAAATATCATGCAATTTTTGAAGAACGAACTAAACTTTATGAGAAAATAAAGAAGATGGAAGATGAATTTATAAAAAGAGGCCAAACAAATCAAAACATTTATTTAAATCAACCAAAAGACACAGAATTTTATAATTCTAAATCTGGAATTGGTTGGAAAAATCCAAAGTATCTGACAAAAGCAATATCTAGTTCACCAACACTATATGATGTCATATACATGAACTTAGAATTAAAATAAAGCCACTGATGAAGTAGAATCTAGTGAAGAAATAAAAAGATTACGATCAGACAAAATGCAAAATTCTGGTGATTATACCAGAATAAATGAAACAAGTAATATTCCTGATATTAAAGAAGAGTACATTCAAACATATTCTGAAAAAGATTTGTCTGAATTACCTACTCAATCTCAAAAGTTATATATGCCATCTTCAATTCTAGAAAAGATAAATTCTGATCTAGAATTGAAAATTAAAAATTTTGAGACAGAGAATACAACTCTCAAGGCTGAACTAAGAACTATGGAACAAAAGTTACAAAATCAGCCTAAAAACATAAAGTTGTCTGATCCACAATCCTCAACTTCTCTAGATTCTATAAATTCAGAAAAGGAATTTGATCTATATATGCACTCTGACTTTAATTCATTAGAGCAAATGTTTGGTAAAATTGATGAATTTGTCAAACCTTTGCATAACAAACAATCAGATGATAATAAAGAAGCTGTTAAAATTCTGCAAAGAATTTCTACAGATTCATTAAAATCATTTGAAAATTCACCATTATTACAACAAAAGAAGGAGAAAACAAAAGTTATTGTTAATACTCCTAACTTTGAAAAAGGTGAATCATCTTCATTAGCGGACTCCATTGCACTTAAAGTCCAATCTTCAAAAGGTATGAGAAATTTACAGAAGAAACAAGTACCTAAATCTACTAATTCTCATACTTCTTTTATGTCAGATATCATTGTGAATGGTTCGAGAAAACAAGTTTGGAGAAAGAAGAAAAGAGAACAGAAAAACAAGAGTATAAAACAAGAGTGGCGCGAGAAGAACAAAATTGTTACAGATAGAAATAGCAACATTGAACATTCTGTCTGTAATAATAAATTTGTTAATAATTCTTGTATAAAGTTTTCAAGAACGGACTTAATTGCTTTGAATTCTTGTGCTTGTAAGTCTTCAATTGTTAAATCTAATAAGCTCATCTGGCAACCGAAGAAAAAGGACCCATTTTATGAACAGAAAAAGGTTCCACAGAAAAGAATTTCAAAAACAATTCCACCACGAATTGTACAAAAGTGGATACCTAAAAGAACAGTTCAAAAGTGGGTACCTAAAACAACATCAAATGATAAGCTAAAAGCCATATCTGTTAAGAAAACAAATAATACTTTGCATGAATTACATAAAACAAAAGTACCCAACTACAAGTGGGTACCTCATGTGCTACTTCGTCTTATAGGTAAACCATGTCTGGTATCTTGACTCCGGATGTTCCAAGCATATGACCGGACAAAGAGACACACTCACGGACTTTGTAGAAAAGTTCTGTGGGACGGTCAGATTTGGAAATGATCAATTTTGTGAGGATACGGAAGTCTCAAATACGACAAAATTACCATTCAAAAGGTTTTCTATGTTGATGGTCTTGGACATAATTTGTTTAGTATTAGACAGTTGTGTGATAAAGGATTAGAAGTCAATTTCAAAGCCAATCGGTGCAGCATCAGATCCGGAGAAGGAAAGGAAATATTGGCAGGAAACAGGAAAACCAATTTGTACTCCATTGACTTAGCCTCGATTAATCTGAAGAAAGATGTCTGCTTAATGTCAAAAGTTACATCTAAAACAGCATGGCTATGGCATCGTCGCCTTTCACATATGAACTTCAATGAGTTAACCAACCTAGCGAAAGGGGGGTTAGTTAAAGGGCTGCCAACTCTCAAATTCCAAAAGGAGCAGTTGTGTGCCGCATGTGAAAAAGGAAAAATGACAAGAGCTTCACACAAATCCAAAACTGAACACTCATCCACGAGAGCACTGGAATTACTGCATATGGATTTGTGTGGACCAATGAGAGTACAAAGCATTAATAAGAAACGATATGTATTGGTGATAGTTGATGACTATTCACGATATACATGGGTTTTCTTCCTGAGGTCCAAATCGGATGCAACCGAAACTATCATAGACTTCATCCAGAAAATACAAGTGAAGTTGCAACTCACAATTCAAACAAACCGCTCAGATAACGGAACAGAATTCAAGAACAAATCGCTTGACTCATTTTTGAATTCTGTAGGAATTACACATCAGTTTTCAGCTGCTCGAACTCCATAACAAAATGGTGTAGTTAAAGAAGAAATCGGACACTAGTGGAATCAGCTAGGACGATGCTGGCATATTTGAATTTACCGTTATTCTTGTGGGTAGAAGCAGTTGCAACAGCTTGTTTCACACAGAATCATTCAATCATAAATATAAGATTCGGAAAGACTCCTTATGAATTGATTAATAAACGAATACCTAATATTAATTTTTTCCATGTCTTTGGTTGCAGATGCTTTATTCTAAACGACAAAGATAATCTTGGAAAGTTTAATCAAAAGGCAGATGAAGGAATATTCATCGGATATTCACAAGAGTCGGTAGCTTTCTGTGTGTACAACAAGAGAACCAAGACAGTCAACGAGAGCGTGAACGTCAAATTTGATGAAGGAGTGGTAATGGCTTCTGAACACACCAGTTCAGGACCCGAACCTCAAACGCAGACTTCATTGGAGTCATCTGAACAAAATGCCGAACATTCAGAATTACATAAGTTGTTTGAGAATTTTTATGAAGAGTATTTTGAAAAGCCCAAAACTAATGTTCTACATTTGGTGCCTGACAGGATTACTGAAGATCCCGTCGTAGTCTCTGATCTTTCTCATCAACAAGTTTCAGAAGAAACTGGAGAAGCCTCAACAACAAATGTGCAATTGACAACTGAAATTGCACAACCCATTGAACCTCCAAATTCTTTTGAAACCCCCTTAACTTCTGAACATTCAGAAGCTCCTACCTCGGATGTCCCACCTACTACATCTGAAGTAACCCCCCAACCAACATATCTAGATCGTAATCCCAATCAAGACCAAATAGAACCGTTTCCACATACTTTTAAGTGGACAAGAAATCACCCAATAGAAAACATTATTGGGGATCCATCTGCTTCAGTTCAAACCAGAAGGGCCACCATAAATGAGTGTCTATTTTCAATTTTTCTAAGTAAAATAGAGCCCAAGAATGTAAAAGAAGCACTTCTAAACGTTGATTGGATTGTGGCGATGCAAGAAGAACTGAACCAGTTCGAACGGTTAAAGGTCTGGAGACTTGTTGAGCGCCCAAAAGACAAATCCATTATAGGCACGAAATGGATCTTTAAAAACAAGAAGGACGAACATGGAGTAATCATTCGAAAAAAAGCTCGTCTCGTTGCCAAAGGATACAGCCAACAAGAAGGGATTGACTACGATGAAATGTTTGCACCAGTTGCACGAATCGAAGCGATTAGAATGTTTTTAGCTTTTGCCGCTCATAAAAACTTTACAGTTTTTCAAATGGATGTTAAAACTGCATTTTTAAATGGGGAACTAACAGATGAAGTATATACATATCAGCCCGAAGGTTTTACTGATCCTTCGAAACCTGATCATGTATATATTTTAGATAAGTCACTGTATGGCCTTAAACAAGCACCGCGTGCTTGGTATGATGCACTTTCAACATATCTGTTGAAATGTGGATTCAACAAAGGTGCAGTTGACACAACCCTGTTTATAAAACGTCAGGGGCCGGATATCATAGTTATACAAATATATGTAGATGACATAATATTTGGGTCTACAAATCCGCAATTTTGTAAGAAATTCGCATTTTTAATGTCCCAAAAATTCGAAATGAGCATCATGGAGAAATAAATTTTTTCTTAGGATTACAAGTTAAACAACTGGCTGATGCTATTTTTATCAATCAGTCAAAATATATACAAGACATGTTAAAGAAATTTAACATGGTTAACAGTACTCCTATGAAAACTCCCATGGCTCCGGATTCAAAGTCAAAACTCGATGAGGACATTTCGGGGAAATCTGTAGATGTAACTCACTATCGAGGTATAATTGGGTCATTGATGTACATAACAGCTAGTAGACCGGATATTATGTTTGCTACATGTGTGTGTGCAAGATATCAGGCGAATCCTAAAGAATCACATTTAACAGCTGCGAAAAGAATTTTAAGATATCTCAAAGGAACTCCAAACCTTGGTTTGTGGTATCCTAGAGAATCTTCATTTAATCTAACTGCTTTTTCTGACGCTAATCACGCAGGTGACAAGATGGACAGAAAAAGTACGTCTGGAGCAGTACAGTTCTTAGGTGACAAACCCGTGTGTTGGTCATCCAAGAAACAACATTGTGTCTCATTGTCTACAGCTGAAGCAGAATACGTTGCTGTATCTTCTTGCTGTTCTCAAGTGTTGTGGATGAAGAGCCAACTACGCGATTACGGGTTTACACCAAAGAAAATACCAATCTACTGTGATTCTCAAAGCGCAATAGCTATTGCATCAAATCCGGTGCAACATTCAAAAACAAAACACATTGACATTCGGTACCATTTTATAAAGGATCATGTAGAAAATGGAAATATAGAATTATATTTTGTGCCTACTGAATATTAACTAGCTGATTTGTTTACCAAAGCGTTGGATGAAAAAAGGTTTAATTTTTTGGTATACAAATTAGGTATGTTGAATCGTTAAGATTTAATAATTCAGTAGTTTCAATTTATAATTTTAAATTTTCATTTTTTTATTGATTTTAATCTGATGATTAAATTCTTGAATCTTAAAAAGTTAATATTCTTTGGAATTTAACAAGATCTGGATTCTGGATTGTCATGTGTAGGGGGAGCAACAAAATAAATTTATCTGATTTTGAGTAAATCTGATAAATTTATCTGTTGTAGGGGGAGCTCAGCTGAGAAATACAATACATATTTGAGGGGGAGCATTATTCAGAAATTAAAAGGGGAGCAATTTCAAATTTTTTTTTTGTTGTTTTTGTTTATGTCTATTTTCAAGTTTTTTTTTTGTGTATGTGTTGTTTGATTTTAAAAATTTTTTAAGACTGTTTAAAAATTTTTTTTTTTTTGAAAATCAGAAAAAAAATTTTATTTTATTTTTTGTTTTGTTAAAATTTTTTTATTTAAAAGATATTGGGTTTTGTTGGATATTGGGTTTATCATTGGTAAAATGAAAATGGGCCGGATAAAATTTTCAAACATGGGCCGGTTCATAATCTCTTCTATAAATTTGAATTTCAAATTTCAAATTAACTTTTTCGGGTAACTAAATATTCATCATCTTCTTCACAAAGTTCCTTCACCATTAAGAAACCTAAAACCCACATTTCATCGACCGAATCAAGATATCTTTTAATCATATTGTGAGTAAATTTTTGTTGTTTTTACTTTCTTATGTTTTTACATAGTTGATTTCAGTGTTGGAATATATATATGAAACTGTGTTCGTGTTTTCTTATTTTGAATGTTCATGGAGTTTATAATCTTTTGTTCATAAAACTGAAATTAAATGTGTGGTATCTTTCGGTTTATGAATGTGAACATGAATCTGAAATTTCATGGTTCAAATTAAACCACACAAACAGAAATTTTGATTTTAGTTTCAAACACCTTCGTGTTCTTAATGTTTCTGAAATTTGAATTTTTAACAACTTTAATGTTGTTTTTATTCAAAGTTCAGTAAATCAAATGTGTTTAAAATTGATTTTCGAGTATGGTTCATAATCTTTATCGCTGACAATGTTCCTGGAATTAACTTTTAGAAAGTCAGTGAGAATACTTGAAAAATATTTTCAAAGAACATTTTCTCAATCAAAGGAACAATCGAGAAAGACTGAGAGTCATTCGAGTTGATTAAACTGTTAATCGAGAAAGTCTAAGAGTCATTCGAGTTGACAGTCATTTTAATCGAGAAAATTCTATATGTTACTCGAGTTGTTCAGTTTGACACTTAGAATATATCAGCAACTGAGTCTCGATTAATACATTGCCCGAGAACACTTATGTTTCATTCGAGTTGTGTGTTAGACATAATCGAGTTGGTCCATATACTTTCATGTTTCATTCGAGATTAACGCTTATTTCATTCGAGAAACTTATGGTTCATTCGATTTGATCTCATGTTGTATTCGAGGAAGTTCCCACTTCATGCGAGTTGAACTACACTCATTCAAGTATGGCATAAGTTTACTCGAGTTGTTTCATGTTCTATTCGAGATCCCTTTATGAATCATTCGAGTTAGTTATATTCGAGGAAGTCTACCATTGATTCGAGTTTCTTTATAGACTTAGACGAGTTGTGTCATGTATTATCCGAGACCAGTAAAGAGTTATTCGAGATTGTTGGAGTTTCATTCAAGTTTCAAAGAAAATTTTTCCTAAGTGTTGAACTTTTAATGTTTTAAGAAAAATGTCACATTTTTTTTAAGAAATTGTTATAAATTTGTGTTTTTCTAACATTGGTCTCTGAACGATTGACTCTGGAATCCTGTCAATAATAGTTTATTATTGTCTGGAATCCCGATGCCTTAAACAGAAAAATCACAAGTTTTTATAAGTTCTGATGAAATGTTACAATTTTTCTACTTTGAAGGATTTCACTTGTTTATCTGTATTAACTAACATGCTTTTTATCTGTTTACAGGTTTTCAAATGGCATCTCCAGTTCAGTCTCAGAATTCCAATTCATCTGATTCTCATTCATCATCCAATCATACACTCGTATCTACACCTCTTCGTTCAACCTCTGTTGCACGACCCTCACCTTCAACTATCATCCCAGACAACCAATTAATCAAACCCAAACATTGTCTACCTTTCAGAGATAATAACCATCGTTTGGATACCAAGGTTATCAAAGTCAGTCATCCTATAATAGTAGATATTCTCAAAGGCCATCCGTTAGGTTATCTTCTTCAGTATAAACCTTCAATTCCACAGGTCTACCTACAACAATTTTGGCATACAGTCAAATTTGTTCCTGCTGATGGCAATCACCATTTTAAAGTAACCATAGACCAATTTAAAACCAAAATCACTCTTGCCAGACTTCGTCACAACCTATTTCTTCCAAGACGAATAGACACGGTTAACTTTCCTGAGTTGGCTGATTTTGAAGATTTTGTGTCGGATGAGGAGCTAGTTCATGATTTGATTTGCCTGGGCTTCTCAAAGCCACTACCAAAGAGCTCCAAATTTCATAGAAATGGATTGAATGGGGACTGGCACATGCTATTTGGGATCATCAATAGGTGTATGACTTCTAAGCACACAGGCATCGAAGATGTAGCATTCACTGTCTACGGATATTTCATGGAATTGCTTTCAATAAGCATTACGACTATGCTCAGTGCATCTGGGAAGACTGAAAGGAGGTTGTACTTGCCAAAACAACAAATAGAGCAAGGAAGTTTGTTCCGCTCCAAAGACTCATTCAAATTCTTATCCGTGAAATTCTAAGAGCCAATGAGAATATTCCGAAGAGAGCAAATTCACAACGATGTCCAGATTATGTAATGATGAGTTTACATGAAGTGTCGGATTCTCCAAATGCAAATATCATGCCGATTCCGGAGTCGTTGTTGAAATATGCAGATCAAGAGATTGAGCATGTAAAATTATATAGGATAGATCATGCTCCAATAGAGACCCAGGAACCGGGATCTCTTACCCAGGGAGTCTTAGGACGAGAGGAACCTCAGCACGGGGGTGAAGTTCAGGGTGACCAACCAGTGAGTGAGGGAGCTGACGTTGTAAGGGGTGGTGAGGAAGAGGTTCAGAAATCTGATTCTGAGAGAACTTTATCGGATATTCAAGAAGGTGAAGGTGAAGGTGATGATAATGATGATGATGATGATGGTGGTGATCATCATGAGGGAGGAAGTGTGATGATAGATATAGTGAGTATTGCAGAAGAGAGTGTGAGGGATACCTTAAGCCTAGAAAGCTGGGGTTTAATCACATTTGTTGTTAGCTCTCCTATGAGAGTTAGCATTGAAGAAGTCAGTATCCCACTGACAAGTGCACACCCAACCATCCACTCAGTCTCCTCTCAACAGGAGATTGTTTCATTTGAGCACCGGGATGAACCATATTGTCTATCCGAGAGTCATTTGGACTTGATGGATATTGAAATAAGTACACATCTGCCCGAGTGTACGACATCAATTCATTCACCGAGTATAAATCCTATACAGCTTAGGACACTAGAGTCGACTTCATCTGTTGAAGTAAGTGTGGTTGAACTTCGTGTTCCCACCGGAACATCCTCAGCGACGGAAGCATTTGTTCCTCCGTCGTTTCAAGAGGGTGGAAGTCCAGTCAGAGCGACTACATTGCCATCTCTGAGTACTGGCCACACAGACGTGCTTTTCACAAGTTCGACTGTCGTGACAATTGGAAGTCTACGTGACCCAGTGGTGACTCTATCCCCTTTTGTTACTGAATCTACATTGAATCAAGCGTTAAATGCAGCTGTTGCCAGGGTGAATACACATGTATCTGCTCAGTTGTCTGAAGTGATGGCACAGATGTCAAACATTCACAAGTTTTTAAAGGGAAAGTCAGTTGCAGAAGAATCGATGAAGCAATCTGAGTCAAATCAAGCTATCGATGAATTAAAGGAAGAGTTGAAAGAGTTCGTGTTTGAACAATTTGATGAAATGAGAGAGCGGATGATATGATTGGAAAGCACGGTGATAACTGCGTTGGGCAATTTGTCGGAAAGAGTTGCGGCAGTTGAAGAAACATGTAAGGCTCAAGCTTCCTCATCTAAAAGAAAACATGATGAGCATGATGAGGACTCCGATGATGCTCTTCATGAGGGGGAGAAGAGGAGAAAGCTTGATGAGCCTACACCTGGGGTTTTGATGATAACGTACCCAGAGAAAGAAGCAGAAGTTAAAGAGAGAGAAGCAGGGAGCACAAAAGAATCGGCTGGTGAACAAAGTGAGCTGGGATTGATTCTTTATGAAGATGTTCCAGTTCCTTTGAACATTCAGTCCGATATTTACAATTTTGAAGAATATAATGATTCTGATGATGATGTTAATGTTAAGCATCATGAGTTAAGTATTCAAGGTGTAGAAGAAGAGAGAGAGAAATATGTTGAAGTTTCTGAAGATGATGATGTAATTACTTTAACAGATGTTGATTTTAGAGGAGAAAGGATTGAAGAGGAGGAAGGATTAGTTCAGGAGATTTTGAAAGATACGATATCGACACCAACGGTTGAAAAACCTGAGGTTATAATTCAAGTTAAGGAAGAAGCTGAAGAGTTTCCTGTGGAAAACGTGGTTAGTCAAGAAAGAGTTGTATTGAATGAGGTTGAGGTGATGGAAAGATTCTTTATTGAATATGTGCTTGCAGATGAGTCTCCAAAGCAACATAGACTTAGATTTGAAGCACAACAAGTCGTTCAAAGGGAAATTCAAGATATGCTTACACTGTTGAATAAAGATGAGATTAGCAAAAAGAAAGTAAAGAAGCTTGAGCTTCCAGAGAATCGATCAACAGACTTTATCAGGAAAAGGAACAAGATGCCATATATCGAAGACATTCTGGAAAAACAAATATTTTGCAAAAAACAAGCACCGTGTTCTTTTCTCAAGTTGTTTAGGGTTTTAGAGCCAAACATGCCACATCTGGTCAACTATCCTAGCTTTTTGAGAAATAAGACACAAGAAGTTGACAAAGTGAAGAGTGAATTCAGGATGGTTGATCTTGTTAAAATAGAAAAAGACAGATTCGTTAAGATTTTCTATCCGACGTTCACTGTTACTAGAGCTGATGGAAACACTTATACGTTCACAGAAGCGGATATGTTCAATATGCACCTGGTCGACATTGAAGATCTATTCGATGAGTTGTGCAGAAATAAGAGAAATGAATACTGCAGATTTGCCCTTAAGACACTTTGTCACTTCATGCATACCAAATTGGTATTGATGTCAGTGCAAGATCTGCAGATAGGTGTTGAATGAGGAATGAGGAAGATAAACATGACAGCTCCACACAGAGATATCAAGTTTGCTGGGGAATTGAAAGAATTTCAAGTTGTCATGGTAAAGCATCCAACTGTTATGTACAGAGATAGAAATAAGAAGCTAAGGACTATGAGAACTGTAGAACTTAACAAATTTTCAGATGGTACACTGAACAAAGTTTTGAGTGGTTTAAAAGGAAAGCTTGCATCTGATAAGAAGAGAAAGACAAAGAGAGGAGCCTTATCTGTTAATGACCGAAGACTAATGGTAAAATTCATCTCAAAGATTGAATGGAGGCTCTCGGATCGGAAAAGCATAAGAAGGTTTGAACAAAAGCTTGGACTGACAATTTAAAGACTTTGCACTTTCCATCAAAGGGGGAGATTGTTAGAATGTATTATAATTGATGGAAATCAAAGTATAGGGTTTGTTTTCTAATTCTTCCATAGTTGTGAAAAGTATGTATATATATATAGTAGGTTTGACCTCTCTGACATTTTCACCTTTTTGTACGGATAGCGGTTACTAACTTTGAAGCCTCATTCTCATCATTCTGTAATCGACAATTCAGGAATATAATCATTTGGTTAGTGTTGATTCATTTTTATTATTCTTGATATTGAATTGTTGCATGATTGATATAGAAACTGTATTTCACATATTATTCAAGTAATTTCATAAACCTAGGTTATATACAGTTAATCAATTCAATTCAATTCCATTTCATTCCATGAAAAATAAAACTTAGGTTAAATACAATTAATCAAGTAATTTTATAAACCTAGGATATATACAATTAATCAATTAAATTCAATTTCATTCCATGAATAATAAAACTTAAGTTGAAATTAATCAAGTAATTTTATAAACTTAGGTTATGTATAATCAATTCATTTCCATTCTATTCCATTCCATGAATAATTAATAAAACTTAGGTTGAAATTAATTAAGTAATTTTATAAACCTAGGTTATATACAATTAATCCATTCAATTAAATTCCATTTCATGAATAATAAAACTTAGGTTAAAATTAATCAAGTAAGTTTATAAACCTAGGTTATATACAATTAATCAATTCATTTCAATTGCATTCCATTCAATGAATAATAAAACTTACGTTGAAATTAATCAAGTAATTTTATAAACCTAGGTTATATACAGTTAATCAATTCCATTCCATTCCATGAATAATAAAACTTTGGTTATATATTATTCAAGTAATTTTATAAACCTAGGTTATATACAATTAATCAATTCAATTCAATTAATTCATTCCATTCCAGGAATAATAAATTTAGGTTATATATTATTCAAGTAATTTCATAAACCTAGGTTATATACAGTTAATCAGTTCAATTCAATTCCATTTCATTCCATGAAAAATAAAACTTAGGTTAAATACAATTAATCATGTAATTTTATAAACCTAGGTTATATGCACTTAATCAATTCAATTCAATTCCATTCCATTCCATAAATATTAAAACTTAGGTTAGATTTAATCAAGTAATTTCATAACTCTAGGTTATATACATTTAATCAATTCCATTCCATGTGTAATAAAACTTAGGTTATATATTATTCAAGTAATTATATAAACCTAGGTTATATAAAATTAATCAATTCAAGTCAATTAATCCATTCAATTCCATGAATAATAAAACTTAGGTTAAAATTAATCAAGTAAGTTTATAAACCTAGGTTATATACAATTAATCAATTCAATTCAATTGCATTCATTCCATGAATAATACAACTTAGGTTAAAATTAATCAAGTAATTTTATAAACCTAGGTTATATACAATTAATAAATTCCATTCCATTCCATGAATAATAAAACTTAGGTTATATATTGTTCAAGTAATTTTATAAATCTACGTTATATACAATTAATCAATTTAATTCAATTAATTCATTAAATTCCATGAATTATATAGGTTAAATATTTTTCAAGTAATTTAATAAACCTAGGTTATATACAATTAATCAATTCAATTCCATTCCATGAATAATAAAACTTAGGTTAAAATTAATCAAGTAAGTTAATAAACATAGGTTATATACAATTAATCAATTCAATTCAATTGCATTCCATTCCATGAATAATAAAACTTAGGTTAAAATTAATCAAATAATTTTATAAAACTAGGTTATATACAATTAATCAATTCCATTCCATTCCATGAATAATAAAACTTAGGTTAAAATTAATCAAATAATTTTATAAAACTAGGTTATATACAATTAATCAATTCCATTCCATTCCATGAATAATAAAACTTAGGTTATATATTATTCAAGTAATTTTATAAACCTAGGCTATATACAATTAATCAATTCAATTCAATTAATCCATTCAATTCCATGAATAATAACACATAGGTTATATTTTATTCAAGTAATTTTTTAACCTATGTTATATACAATTAATCAGTTCAATTCAATTAATCCATTCAATTCAATTCCATTCCTTGAATAATAAAACTTACGTTAAAATTAAACAAGTAAATTTATAAACCTAGGTTATATACAATTAATCAATTCATTTCAATTGCATTCCATTCAATGAATAATAAAACTTAGGTTAAAATTAATCAAGTAATTTTATAAACCTAGGTTATATACAGTTAATCAATTCCATTCCATTCCATACTAATAAAACTTAGGTTATATATTATTCAAGTAATTTTATAAACCTAGGTTATATAAAATTAATCAATTCAATTCAATTAATCCGTTCAATTCCATTCCATTCGATGAATAATAAATTTAGGTTATATATTATTCAAGTAATTTCATAAACCTAGGTTATATACAGTGAATCAATTCAATTCAATTCCATTTCTTTCCATGAGAAATAAAACTTAGGTTAAATACAATTAATCAAGTAATTTTAGAAACCTAGGTTATATACAATTAATCAATTCAATTCAATTCCATTCCATAAATAATAAAACTTAGCTTGAAATTAATCAAGTAATTTTATAAACTTAGGTTATGTATAATCAATTCATTTCCATTCCATTCCATTCCATGAATAATTAATAAAACTTAGGTTTAAATTAATTAAGTAATTTTATAAACCTAGGTTATATACAATTAATCAATTCAATTCAATTAATCCATTCAATTCAATTTCATTCCATGAATAATAAAATTTAGGTTAAAGTTAATCAAGTAAGTTTATAAACCTAGGTTACATACAATTAATCAATTCATTTCAATTGCATTCCATTCAATGAATAATAAAACTTATGTTAAAATTAATCAGGTAATTTTATAAACCTAGGTTATATACAGTTAATCAATTCCATTCCATTCCATGAATAATAAAACTTAGATTATATATTATTCAAGTAATTTTATAAACCTGGGTTATATACAATTAATCAATTCAATTCAATTAATGCATTCAATTCCATTCCATTCCATGAATAATAAATTTAGGTTATATATTATTCAAGCAATTTCATAAACCTAGGTTATATACAGTTAATCAATTCAATTCAATTCCATTTAATTCCATGAAAAATAAAACTTAGGTTAAATACAATTAATCAAGTAATTTTATAAACCTAGGTTATATACAATTAATCAATTCAATTCAATTCATTCATTCATTCAATTCCATGAATTATATAGGTTAAATATTATTCAAGTAATTTCATAAACCTAGGTTATATACAGTTAATCAATTCAATTCAATTCCATTTCTTTCCATGAGAAATAAAACTTAGGTTAAATACAATTAATCAAGTAATTTTAGAAACCTAGGTTATATACAATTAATCAATTCAATTCAATTCCATTTCATGAATAATAAAACTTAGCTTGAAATTAATCAAGTAATTTTATAAACTTAGGTTATGTATAATCAATTCATTTCCATTCCATTCCATTCCATGAATAATTAATAAAACTTAGGTTTAAATTAATTAAGTAATTTTATAAACCTAGGTTATATACAATTAATCAATTCAATTCAATTAATCCATTCAATTCAATTTCATTCCATGAATAATAAAACTTAGGTTAAAATTAATCAAGTAAGTTTATAAACCTAGGTTACATACAATTAATCAATTCATTTCAATTGCATTCCATTCAATGAATAATAAAACTTATGTTAAAATTAATCAAGTAATTTTATAAACCTAGGTTATATACAGTTAATCAATTCCATTCCATTCCATGAATAATAAAACTTAGGTTATATATTTTTCAAGTAATTTTATAAACCTGAGTTATATATAATTAATCAATTCAATTCAATTAATGCATTCAATTCCATTCCATTCCATGAATAATAAATTTAGGTTATATATTATTCAAGCAATTTCATAAACCTAGGTTATATACAGTTAATCAATTCAATTCAATTCCATTTAATTCCATGAAAAATAAAACTTAGGTTAAATACAATTAATCAAGTAATTTTATAAACCTAGGTTATATACAATTAATCAATTCATTTCAATTCATTCATTCAATTCCATGAATTATATAGGTTAAATATTATTCAAGTAATTTCATAAACCTAGGTTATATACAGTTAATCAATTCAATTCAATTCCATTTAATTCCATGAAAAATAAAACTTAGGTTAAATACAATTAATCAAGTAATTTCATAAACCTAGGTTATATTTAATTAATCAATTCAATTCAATTAACTCATTCAATTCCATGAATCATATAGGTTAAATATTTTTCAAGTAAATTCATAAACCTAGGTTATATACAATTAATCAATTCAATTCCATTCCATGAATAATAAAACTTTGGTTAAAATTAATCAAGTAAGTTAATAAATCTAGGTTATATACAATTAATCAATTCAATTTAATTGCATTCCATTCCATGAATAATAAAACTTAGGTTAAAATTAATCAAGTAATTTTATAAACTTAGGTTATATATAGTTAATCAATTCCATTCCATTCCATAATAGTAAAACTTAGGTTATATATTATTCAAGTAATTTTATAAACCTAGGTTATATACAATTAATCAGTTCAATTCAATTAATCTATTCAATTCCATTCCATTTCATGAATAATAAATTTAGGTTATATATTTGTTAGTATATTGTGTGTAAAGATGACATTACTACTGCATCATGACTGATTTCATAAAACACTTGAGGGTCACACCGATGAGCACAACTGAGCAGATGAAATTAAACTATTGAATAAATAATATTGGATATTATTTATGACACGAAATGATCATTGGGATTAAATTAATGTATGATTAGTTATATCTCAAAGTACGGGGACTAAAAGTACAATATTAGATATTGTAGTAATTTAATTGTCATTGGATGATAATTAAATAATTATCTAGTCTTTTATTTATTATTGGATATTAAATAAAAGACACATTTATTTGAATTGATATTATCATCTAATTATTGGATAACTGGATGGATAATTATAAACAAATAAATAAGAGATAATCATAAATAATTATCTAGTCATTTATATATTATTAGATAATGTATAAAAGATTATTATTATTTAAAGGGTATATAATTATAGAGATAATTATATAAGGTTTAAATAATAAAGATAATTATTAAGATATATATTATATTTATATATTAAAGTTTTAATTAATATAATATATATATATACACACACACACGGCGTCTTCATATATGTGAGACATACATATATATAAACACTTTTCTAGGGTTTTGTGGATGGGGGCGCGCGCACGCACACAAGGTGTGTGTGTGGTGTGCTACGGCCGTACGAACCAAACACGCAATTAAGTGTTTGGTTTTCCCGTTCTTCGTGTGTTTGATTGCATATCTGGCGCCGCTCGATCGTGTCATCACCGGTGGATACCGAGAGCGTCTCATTCGTGTATTCTTGTCATAGGATACAAAGGTACGCATTTTTATTGCTTTCTCATTTACTTATCTTACGTATACTTGATGATCCGTGTACGGAATTCGTTATGATTTTAAAAGCTTCCGATGTGCGTTAATAAAATTAATGTTTATTTTTTATGAAAAGCCCATACGAATTCCCAACAGTGGTATCAGAGCCATCTCAAGTAACATAATGATAGTATTATTCAAGTATTTATGTCCAACGTTCTTAAAGTTTCAATTTTTAATAATTAAAAGGTTTAAACGATCGAAATCAATAATTAAAACGTTTAAGGTTTTGATTTAGCTTGGAGAAAATCGACCAAAGGTTTTGGAAACCCCATGGTGATTCTCGGCCAACCTTGGAGTTTTTCAGAACTCGGGATTTTGAAACCTTAGTTCGTTTTATTTAGTTGATGTTTGATTGTTTAAAAGTGTTTAATTGATTAAAGTCGAAAATTAAACGTTTCGGTTCACGAAATCAAACCTAGAGATTTCGGCCATGGGTTGAGACCCATGACCTCTCGGTTGTGATGTGGTAACCGAGGTGATGGATTATTTGTTTCCGTCATGTCGTTTAATTCACGGTTAAACTCGAACGATTAAATTAAATGCGTTAAAATCGAATCAATAAATCAAAAATGTTTGGTTATTAATATTTAAAATTTGTGATAAAATATTTGTTTTGGTTTTATAAAATTAAAGTGGGAGACTTTATTAGTTTTATAAAATTCACAAATCGGTTTAAATATTATTTGATTCGATAGTTAAACGATTAATTGGAATATGGAAATCGAAATAATCAAAGTGAGTTGATTAAAGGCTTCGATTAATTTCAGCCGTCAAAGGGTTTAACACCCTACTTATTTTTCGGTTCATATGGGTTATTGAACCCGAGTATGAGTCGGTTAACTAAGTTGGTTCGTTTTCGTTTTCCGGTAATTCGTCGTTTAAATTTAATTGGTTTTAATTAAAAGTTAAGTTTTAATGTTGAAATTAAAATAATGGTAATTTTAATTTATAAACTAGATTTAATTTATGCATTTAATATTTAGTTCCATAAAATGCATTATTAAATTAAAGAGAGTTTAATTTAAGGATTCTGTTTTCAAATTGATGAAATCGTGACTTTGAGTTTCATGCTCGGTCATGGTTTAATTTTTTGAGATATGATCTCGACATTAACATTTTTAGTAGAAATCGTTTAAAACCATAAAGAAAAGTTTTTGGTGTTATTTAAAGATGATCAATTTTCTTTAAATATTTTAAAAGACATATTTTATTGGTAAAATTATTTATTTAGAAAATTGACATTTTAAATAAAGTTTATTTATTTTTGGAAAGGTGTTTCTATAGAATAATAGTTAATTGATAATTATTTAAAGGAAGTTTATATTATTTATCAATATTATTTGAAAATAATAACTATATTTATTAAAGGTTGTTTAATAAAAAGTTTCTTAAAATAGTAAGTTTAAGTTTCAAAGGTGTTTGAATTGTAAATTGAATATTTTAAGAAAAGTGTAGTTAAGAATCCAAAGATAATGCAAAGATGAAATTGAATTTAAATTTTCGAGAAAAAGTTTCTATTTTTGGAAAGTGTTCCTGAATTTCGGGTTTACGAAACGTGTTTAATTTAAGAACGATATTGGACATATTTACTTCAATTAATGGTTGATTAATTGGTTTTGGAATTATTTTCATGTCAAGATGAAAATGAATTCTGGATCATTTACAAGCTTTACTGCTTTATTTATGTTTGTGACATAGCCAAGCCTTGAGACCCATTATTTGTGATGGTTGTTTGTTTAATCTCAATGTTTGCTATTTTATTATTGGTTATATTTTTGGGAAGGCCTGCGTGCCATTGGAATCCCGATTTCATGATGTAATCTGTAATAGGTTAGAAAATAGGCAAATGTATTTAGATTAAAATTATGTAAAAATCTTTGCGAAGATGTCCATCAAGAAGGAGGTCATTCATCAACGACGCTCGGAGACATCATCGGATGCTAAGGCTAGTGAGAGCTGAAAGAGTTCAACCTTCTTGCCTTGTGTGTTGATTTTGTCCCTTAGGTTTTGACCTAATTGGTTTGTCCGTATGGCTCTCGGAAACCAATTTAGTTTTCGGCAAGGCTATGTCACCATGTGATTGTATGTTTTATTTCTTTATGCATTATTTATATCTGTGTGGTTGTGGTGACAAAGTAGATAAATATAAGAAATTAAAACTACAATCATTTTTAATGAAAAATTAAAGTATTTAAAAGGAAGTTTAAATTGGAAACTTTAATTATTTTGTCAGGTGTTAGATATGACATTTTTATGAAATTAGTTTTTCAAATAAAAGGAGATTTATTTTAAAATGTCATATGATCAAAGAGTTGAAATTCTTAAATCTGGTACATTAACTGGATTGTTTACCAGAATAGGTGGTGTCTAGGACAGTCTTGCTCGGGCTGTGGAAGTTCCAAAAGGTTTAGAACCGAAAGGATCCTGCCCGCAGACTAACATGACTGGCCACTAGTTCTTGGTAAGAGACTGGTTATAAACCCAAATTAAAAATCTGACACAGCATACCGTCCATATAGTGGCACTCACGGTGACCGGTCATCGTAAGTAGGTTCAGCCTTCGTTGGGTGCTTACGCCGCAAACTCGGAGAGCTGTGAGGTAAGCACTGCGGATCCTAAGTGAGACTTAGGCCAGTGACTTGCAGTTGTTATATGGTGTGTGTCAGTGGTGGTTCCTCAGTAAGACTGTTGCCCAAGGTGTGGATGAGATTAAACATGATCAATTTAAGTAATTGAAAATCTCATAAGATCTAAGAGTTACAAAGGGGTTGTAATTGGTAATAAGTTGCCTGCCTGAGTAGCTTATTCATGTAGGTTCAGCGTCCATTGGGTGCATGAATAAGTAAAATGGTTCTTAGGATTAATAAATCATTTTCAAAATTTTAGGTTATTGATTTATTAATGGTTAATCAAATACTAATTTTTGAAAAATTGTTTTAGATGGTTGAAAAAGACAGAGGTAGAAGCGGTTAATAATAACAATGACAATAACAGTAATAACAACAATGATGACGTCAATATCCTTTTCCCACTTGAAAATCCTCCCCAAAAGCACATGTTGCTACTTTGAGGTCCATTCGAGATATGGAGAACTCAAAAGAGGCAACTTCCTGAACTGGGAGTAAAATCTGACAAATGTTCTGAGTACAGGGTGAAAGTCGTATATTCTGGAAAGGGCACCAGAACCTGCTCCTGCAGAGACTGCTACAGTTGAGGAGAGAAATCTACACAAGAAGCACTCTGAGGATTCGGTAAATGTTGCCTGTCTAATGCTAGCGACCATGACATCTGAGCTGCGGACTAGCCTTATGGACGTCTCAGCTTGACAGATGTATCGCCAGCTAAAGGATATGTTCCAGACTCAGGCTCGGACTGAGAAAGATATACGACAAGGGCTCTGAGCTCCTGCTGAATGGGAGAAGGAACAACTGTTAGACCCCATGCGCTGAAGATGAAAGGTTATCTGGATCATCTTAGCAGACTTGGGTTACCTGTGACACAGGACATGACCACGAATCTAATTCTCAATTCCTTATTGAAGGAATTTTAGCAATTTGTAATTTGTTACAATATGCACGGAGAAGATGATCAGTGGGCTGCATCGGATGCTATAGACTGCTGAGGGAGTGATTGAGTAGAGAATATAGGGAAAGAGACGGAAAGGAAGTAAGTTTCCAAGCCGGAAGTTAAAGCTAACAAGTAGCTAAAACCTAGAACCAGATAAGTCAAATCCAAGGATGACAAATTCTTTGAGTGCTATGAAACCAGGCACTGGGAAAGGAATTGTCCCAAGTACTTGGAAACGGTCAAGGTTGACTGCATAGAGACTTCGTGTATCTGAATCAGTCACTTCTATTGTTCTTGGATATGTGATACCCAATTGAACAAAGTTCATTCATAATGTCTGCAATGACTAAAATGAAGTGAAAAGAGATGACAAATTCAGTGGGAGCATAGAGACATCTTAGAGAATACTCTGCTGCACACTATTTTCATGTCATCAATAGTTTATCATGGTGTAGTGTACAATGATTGAATTTCTTGCAAGTATTTTTGGGATAAATAAAGAATTTTTGGAGTTAAAAATTTGTTGCTTGAAATTCCTGTTGTTTAAGATTACTAAACCATGATTATAGACTATTGATTCAAGTGGAACTTGAATAGTAACTTGTCAATGGACATTCGACAAGCTAGTAGTCATATTCAGATAAAAAGGGTTACCATGTTGTTGTGTAAATTGTTCAAGTGTTCAAATGCAGTTTCATTGAACTTGTTAATTCTTGAAAGTTAGTTCAAGAGATTATATGAGTTGGATAGTCATCTGTGATTATATAGAAACTAATAAAATGCAGAATTAAATGTAAAGGAGTTACATGGAGGTTAATTCACTTCACTTGTTAGAAATAATTAGACTTGAGAAGTCAGAGTTGTTTAGACAAGAAGTAATCGCATTTTATAAAATAAAATGTGAAATGTATACAACTTGTGTGATGGTTAATCAAGTAATAGCCTTTGACTTGTTTAAACACTCGTCGGCAAACTTGAGGGAACACCACAACAAAATGTTGTCGATAACCAGGTTCTGGTGGTTATGGATACATATCACAAATGTTGAACACAATGTTATTAAGGATATCTTGTTAAGATACAGATAAACCACATACTGTCATATTCAAGTCTAAACGTCTAAACGTATCACTAGTAGCAATTAATCTGAATTGCTAGAGCTCCTAAATTTTAATCATGGTGTCTTTATGAGTGATTTACCAGTTCCTCTAAAGATAATGGATATAAATTTGTAAGGATATTCAGATTGGATCTGAATAATATTACAAGAACTTGTAATAAAGAACTAGTGTAATTTTTCAAAGATAAACGGTAATGGAAGTTAAGTCAGTTAACTAGAGAACACTCCCACTAAGATCATGTCTGAAATTAATTTTTCGAAAGATCGTGTTACCGTTACATTTGATAAAGGAACAGTAGCATTAAATTGATGGAAGTCATGTTGTGTTTATTGAGATAAAGGAGATCAACATGATATCTTTAATGTCGTTCTATTTTGCATGTTTTAGAAATCCAAGAATAAATTTGAAGTTATTCTAAAACTATTCCATAGCTGCTTGTTGTTGTGGGAACCACAACGTGAATTAAAAGGCTACTGTGGTTTTTGGTTGATATTCATGGGTGATGAATATAGCAAAGGTTGGACCAAATTCACAGGTATTTGTTGCGAACAAATATTGGATTGAACCACCGATTGAGACCACTTTGTGGATCATAGTCATGATTCGTCTCAAAAAGGTAATCCTTAGTACCTGAGATGTTTACGTACTTTAGTGCGCATGCTGCTGTACATTTGGCCTAACCTGACGTCATCCATAACTCGATGATCATAACGGTTCGAGGCTGGTTGCAGTGGGAGTCGTGCTGGAGGACTAGATAGTCAATATGAGATTTGCACCTTCTTATAACTAAGAAGAGATATTTATGGGCCCCTCGGCGATCGATACTGACAGAAATGCATGGCCATGTTCGGACAGAACTGATGTGTTCTAATCTGTCTGCTTCAGTTCAGTATGAGATCAGGGAGTCGAGAAACAAAATCGTGTTTGCTACGGTTGATCTAATCCATGCCTAGCTTTCACATTGAAATATCGCGATGCATGGGATATAACCTAAGTTTCTTTTTGGAAGGTTGTTTCAACAAGAATGCCCGAATGGGAGTCAGAGTTTTTATGACCTTGGTTGCCTAAAGTGTCTCGCCATGACCTCCTTTAGGCGCATGTTGCAGGACAGTATGTCGTCTTACACAAGTGGGAGTATGTTAGTATATTGTGTGTAAAGATGACAATACTACTGCATCATTACTGATTTCATAAAACACTTGAGGGTAACACCGATGAGCACAACTGAGCAGATGCAATTAAACTATTGAATAAATAATATTAGATATTATTTATCACACGAAATGATCATTGAAATTAGATTAATGTATGATTAGTTATATCTCAAAGTACGGGGACTAAAAGTACAATATTAGATATTGTAGTAATTTAATTGTCATTGGATGATAATTAAATAATTATCTAGTCTTTTATTTATTATTGGATATTAGATAAAAGACACATTTATTTGAATTGATATTATCATCTAATTATTGGATAACTGGATGGATAATTATAAACAAATAAATAAGAGATAATCATAAATAATTATCTAGTCATTTATATATTATTAGATAATGTATAAAAGATTATTATTATTTAAAGGGTATATAATTATAGAGATAATTATATAAGGTTTAAATAATAAAGATAATTATTAAGATATATATTATATTTATATATTAAAGTTTTAATTAATATAATATATATATATATATATATATATATATATATATATATATATATACACACACACACACACACACACGGCGTCTTCATATATGTGAGACATACATATATATAAACACTTTTCTAGGGTTTTGTGGATGGGGGCGCGCGCACACACACAAGGTGTGTGTGTGGTGTGCTACGGCCGTACGAACCAAACACGCAATTAAGTGTTTGGTTTTCCCATTCTTCGTGTGTTTGATTGCATATCTGGCGCCGCTCGATCGTGTCATCACCGGTGGATACCGAGAGCGTCTCATTCTTGTATTCTTGTCATAGGATACAAAGGTACGGATTTTTATTGCTTTCTCATTTACTTATCTTATGTATACTTGATCCGTGTACGGAATTCGTTATGATTTTAAAAGCTTCCGTTGTGCGTTAATAAGATTAATGTTTATGTTTTTATGAAAAACCCATACGAATTTCCAACAATATTATTCAAGTAATTTCATAAACCTAGGTTATATACAGTTAATCAATTCAATTCAATTTCATTTCATTCCATGAAAAATAAAACTTAGCTTAAATACAATTAATCAAGTAATTTTATAAACCTAGGTTATATACAATTAATCAATATTATTCAATTCTATTCCATTCCATTCCATTAATAATAAAACTTAGGGTGAAATTAATCAAGAAATTTTATAAACTTAGGTTATGTATAATCAATTCATTTCCATTCCATTCCATTCCACGAATAATTAATAAAACTTAGGTAGAAATTAATTAAGTAATTTTATAAACCTAGGTTATATACAATTAATCAATTCAATTCAATTAATCCATTCAATTCAATTTCATTCCATGAATAATAAAACGTAGGTTAAACTTGATCAAGTAAGTTTATAAACCTAGGTTATATACAATTAATCAATTCATTTCAATTGCATTCCATACAATGAATAATAAAACTTATGTTAAAATTAATCAAGTAATTTTATAAACCTAGGTTATATACAGTTAATCAATTCCATTCCATTCCATGAATAATAAAACTTAGGTTATATATTATTCAGGTAGTTTTATAAACCTAGGTTATATACAATTAATCAATTCAATTCAATTAATCCATCCAATTCTATTCCATTCCATGAATAATAAATTTAGGTTTTATATTATTCAAGTAATTTCATAAACCTAGGTTATATACAGTTAATCAATTCAATTCAATTCCATTTAATTCCATGAAAAATAAAACTTAGGTTAAATACAATTAATCAAGTAATATTATAAACCTAGGTTATATACAATTAATCAATTCAATTCAATTCCATTCCATTCCATAATTAATAAAACTTAGGTTAAATTTAATCAAGTAATATCATAAATCTAGGTTATATACATTTAATCAATTCCATTCCATTCCATGTGTAATAAAACTTAGGTTATATATTATTCAAGTAATTATATAAACCTAGGTTATATACAATTAATCAATTCAATTAAATTAATCCATTCAATTCCATGAATAATAAAACTTAGGTTAAAATTAATCAAGTAAGTTAATAAACCTAGGTTATATACAATTAATCAATTCAATTCAATTGCATTCCATTCCATGAATAATAAAACTTAGGTTAAAATTAATCAAGTAATTTTATAAACCTAGGTTATATACAGTTAATCAATTCCATTCCATTCCATAATAATAAAACTTAGGTTATATATTATTCAAGTAATTTTATAAACCTAGGTTATATATAATTAATCAATTCAATTCAATTAATCCATTCAATTCCATTCCATTCCATTAATAATAAATTTAGGTTATATATTATTCAAGTAATTTCATAAACCTAGGTTATATACAGTTAATCAATTCAATTCAATTCCATTTCATTCCATAAAAAATAAAACTTAGGTTAAATACAATTAATGAAGTAATTTTATAAACCTAGGTTATATACAATTAATCAATTCAATTGATTTCCATTCCATTCCATTCCATGAATAATAAAACTTAGGTTGAAATTAATCAAGTAATTTTATAAACTTAAGTTATGTATAATCAAGTCATTTCCATTCCATTCCATTCCATGAATAATTAATAAAACTTAGGTTGAAATTAATTAAGTAATTTTATAATCCTAGGTTATATACAATTAATCTGTAACACCCCTCCCGATCTCGGAAATGCCATGTCAATATAATATTATAAGTGGCAATAACGCAACTGATCTATAATACACGTGTCATAAGGTTATGCAGATTACGGCTAATATGAAACTTTAACACATAGATAATAACATACGATTACATTTCATAATCTCATATTAGCAAAACATATAATCCCGGCTACTGGATACACTGTTCCCAAACACAACTATTACATGCGATTCAATACATTACATCAACAAACAACCGAACTTCAAATCAGTCCCGAAACTATCTCTGCGGCTGCGGCTGAGACCCCTTCTGATTCCCTGAACATGTTAGACTCGATAACGTGAGCTATAAAGCCCGTGAGCACACGAGGGTTGACAGTGCACATAAGCACATAACACACAATCCCTGTCCCTGTCCCGATAGCCCAACACACATCTCAGGTATATAGGCACAAGTATGAGATCGGAGTGACACACAGCCCTATGGGGACCCCTCCCTGGTAGACACATCGCACACAGCAATGGTCGGTAATACCCTGTAGCACGGAAGCTACCCGGCTACAGGCACTGCCGTATATATACGTCCCAAGGACTGTAAGGGACAGTCAACCCGCGCGATTCCCCTTCGCGACCTATCGTCCGTATGGAACTCATCACGGACCCCTGGACCGATCTCACATCTCATACATAACACGTATAAGGAATAGAGTATACCTGAGGTTCACGTCCCTGTCTCAAATATATATAGCACGCACAAGATAGCAACACAGCTAAAATCGTAAAAGATAGCGCGCGTTTAGAATACGTCTCGAGTACTCACCTGATTGATTCCCTGAAGTCTGAGCACCTTGATCGAATCCGGCCCGCTGTCCGCTAATCCCTGTAACACACGGAATCGTGACCGGTCAATCGCACTTCAATCGATACACATATATCAATCTCATACTATCACAAAACCGACTCGGACCTGATAACCCCACAGAACCGAAACCCGACGAATACCCGAAACTCGACTCAAACCCGACTCAAGCCAATCCCAAACAAGACCCCAACCCCAACAAAACACAATTCGAGCAATCCCGAAGGAAACCCGAAATAATTTGGCCCAAACTCATTTCACAAGACTAAACTCGGATTTTCACTGCAGGTCCTTGGTCGCGCCGCGGACCCTCTGGTGGTCGCGCCGCGACACCGCGAAACCCTCAGCTCTGCCCTGCGATTTTCATGGCTGTCCAGGAGTACACAACTCCTCTCAATTCAATTTCAGACCCATATGAACACATATAATCAGCATATACTAGCCCCTTAACCATTTCCAACCACTTTACCCAATTTAGCAACATATAACTCAAATTGAAGCCATGAATTTGAAGTATCCTTACCTAGAAGCTTCAACAACACAAAGGAAGAAGAAGGAGATAGGATAATCAGATTTTCAGCAACCAATTCACTTGAAGAAATTGCAACTTGCTGCTGGAGATGCTCCAAACACACACACAACACACACTTAGGGTTCACACAATGGATAAGGGAGAAGGAGAAGATAAACATAAGTACGTTTCTAATTTAGGCCGGTCCCGAACCTAATAACCCGAACCCGATATTACATTTTCACTATTAATGCCCATTTAACCCATTTAATCCCGCGATCCCAAAAATATAATCCGATCATTAAAATTATAACCCGATGACACGCGAACCCCAATCCCGACACGTATCAACCCACGAAACGGGATATAATTGGACCAACCCAATATTAATAATTATTTGTCCACTAAAATAATTCCACGTACCAGGTAGAAATGACGGATGTTACAAATCCTCCCCTCTTAAAAAGATTCCGTCCCGGAATCTAACTCGAATTCTGGAATAGGTGAGGATATCTCGATCGCATCTCCAACTCGGGCTCCCAGGTAGCGTTGGTACCCTTATGGTGTCTCCACTGAACGAGTACCAAGGCAATATCTTTATTCCGCAACTTCTTGATCTTTCGGTCGGTCATGGCCTCGGGTTGCTCCACATATCGCAGCTGATCGTCGACTGTAATCTCGGATAGGGGCACATACTGGTCATCTGTAGCAAGACACTTCCGGAGATGACTCACATGAAACGTCGTGCACCCCGGCCAACTCTGAAGGCAATCTTAGTCGATAGGCCTGATCTCGGACTCTCTCAACAATCTCGAATGGCCCGATATACCGCAAACTCAGCTTCCCACGATGCCTAAACCGGATAACCCCTTTCCACGGCGACACTTTAAGCAAGACTCGGTCCCCGACACTGAATTCCAGCTCTTTTAAACGGCGATCGGCATAACTTTTCTGACGGCTCTGGGCGACCCTCATATGTTCCCGAATCACAGCCACTTTGTCACTGGTCTCTTGGAGTAACTCCGGCCCGCTGATAGGTCGCTCACCGACCTCGCCCCAACACACTGGGGTCAGGAACTTGCGCCCATATAGTGCCTCAAACGGAGCCATTTTGATCGTGGCGTGATAGCTGTTATTATACGCGAACTCGACCAACGGTAAATGCACGTCCCAATTGCCGCTGAAGTGGATAGCACATGCCCTCAACATATCCTCGAGGGTCTGATTGGTGCGCTCGGTCTGCCCGTCAGTCTGTGGTCTATACGCCGTGCTCAGCTGGACCCTGGTGCCCAATTCTCGCTGGAAGCTCTGCCAGAATCGAGATGTAAACCGCGTATCCCTGTCCGAAGTAATCGACATCGGAATCCCATGCCGCGATACCACCTCGTTGATGTACAGCCTCGCCAACTGATCCATGGTGATAGTACCCCGGACGGTTAAGAAGTGCGCACTCTTCGTTAGTCGATCCACTATAACCCAGATCATATCATTCCTGCGGACCGTGCGTGGAAGTCTCACAATGAAATCCATCGTGATGTGATACCACTTTCACTCGGGGATCTCTAACGGCTGTAGATGCCCGTGCGGCTTCTGTTGCTCGACTTTGACCCTGAGACACGTTATGCACTGCTCAACATATCGACCCACATCCCTTTTCATTCCCGGCCACCAGTAGAAGTCACGAAGATCACGGTACATTTTAGTACTCCCTGGATGCACAGAGAGCCTTGATCGATGTGATTCATCAAGAATCAACTGTCTCAAATTCCCAACCCTTGGGACCCAGACCCTGTCATGGAACACAAACAGTCCACGATCATCCCTGATCAATGACTCAAGCTGCCCATTCAGACGCTCTCGCTTCACATTATCACCCCGCAGACCCTCCTGCTGTGCTAACCTCAGACTATCGATCAATGTCGAGGTAATCTCAAGCCTCGAAGCCCTGGATATCATAGTCTGGCCGCATGCCCGACGGCTCAGCGCGTCAGCTACCACATTAGCCCGACCCGGGTGGTAATGAATCTCACAATCGTAGTTCTTAAGCAACTCAAGGCTACGGCGCTGTCGCATATTCAGATCTTTCTGGCTAAACAGATACTGGAGACTTTTATGGTCGGTATACACAATGAACCGAGACCCATACAGATAATGGCGCCAAATCTTCAACGCAAACACGATGGCGTCCAACTCTAAATCGTGCACGGTATGGTTCTCCTCATAAGTCTTCAGCTGACGCGAAGCGTAGGCGATCACTTTCCCTCGCTGCATCAGGACACAGCCCAAACCCGACCCTGAAGCATCACAGTACACTACGAAATCATCAATACCCTCCGGCAAAGCCAACACTGGAGCTTGACACAACCGGGTCTTCAGCTCTCGAAACGCACGCTCCTGATCCTCGGACCACTCGAATGGGACGGACTGCCGTGTCAATCTCGTCAACGGCAAGGCAATCCTCGAGAAATCCTGGATAAAGCGCCTATAATACCCGGCGAGACCCAGAAAACTACGAATCTCGGGCACTGATCTCGGAGGCTCCCAACTCATCACTGCCTCAATCTTGGCCGGATCCACTTTTATACCCTCGGCACTGACCACATGACCCAGAAACTGCACTTCCCGAAGCCAAAATTCGCATTTGGAGAACTTCGCGTACAGCTTCTCCCTGTGCAGCACGGTCAAAACCTCTCGGAGGTGCTGCTCGTGGTCCCCGGCACTCCGCGAATAGATAAGGATATCATCGATGAACACGATCACGAATCTATCCAACATCGCTCTACACACCCGATTCATCAAATCCATGAAAGCGGCGGGTGCGTTAGTCAATCCGAAAGGCATCACAAGGAACTCGTAGTGCCCATAACGAGTCCGAAACGCTGTCTTCGGCACATCTTAGTCCCTGACTCTCAACTGTTGATAACCAGATCGCAAGTCGATCTTGGAGAAGAAACTCGAGCCATGGAGCTGATCGAACAAATCATCGATACGCGGGAGCGGATAACGATTCTTCATGGTCACTTTATTCAACTCCCTGTAGTCGATACACATCCGCATGCTATCGTCCTTCTTTTTCACAAATAGCACTAGCGCACCCCACGGTGACGAACTAGGACGGATAAATCCACGATCTAAAAGCTCCTGCAACTGAGACATCAGCTCTCGCATCTCTGTCGGTGCCAGCCTATAAGGCGTCTTAGCGATCGGCACCGCCCCGGGAACAAGATCTATTCTGAACTCTACTTGGCGATCCAGCGGTAACCCATGCAACTCCTCTGGGAATACCTCAGGGAACTCACGAATCACCAGAATATCCTCTAAGGTCTTCTTTCCTTCCTCGCGTCAACCACATAAGCTAGGAAGGTCTCGCACCCCTTAGAGACATATCTCTAAGCTCTGGCCATAGACACGATCCCAATATCTCCCTTACGGCGCTCCCCATACACAATCACACTCTCACTGTCAGAAATGGGTATACGGATGATCTTCTTGGCACACAGAATATCAGCCCATCTTGCAGTCAACCAGTCCATACCCACAATCACATCGAAGCTACTGATCTCAATCGGCAGCAAATCGATCGCAAACTGATGGGAATCTATTTCTAACACACAGCCCCGATAAACCCGACTCACTAACATCGAACTCCCATCAACCCTCTCGACAACCAACGGAACCGATAAAGAAGAAGGAGATACATTAAAATACGCACAAAATATAACAGACACATAGGAGCGATCGGCGCCGGAATCAAATAACACACGAGCTCGAAGTCCGTTAAGAATGTACGTACCCGAAATAACATCGGTAGCATCCCGTGCCTCCTCTGCTGTCGCCTGAAATACTCGCCCGCGGCCCCTCGGAACAGACTCACGACGGCTAGACGACGATGGCTCGGCCCTGGCACCACTCGAACTGGCTCCCTGCACTGCCGGCCCTGGCTCCGGACAATGTCTGACTCGATGTCCCGGCCTCCCACAGCGAAAACACAACGGCTCAGGGACTGTACAAACTGAGGCGGCATGGCCCCGCTGGCCGCACCGGAATCAACGCGGCTGCTCTGATAGACATTGACCCGAATGGCGCCGGTGACATTTCGGGCACTCCCGATCCCCATGCGAGCTCTCAACACGGCTACCGGACGCCTAGGACCCCTGTCCCACACTGCTCTGGCGCTGTGCTCCAGATCCCTGACCCTGGCCCTGACGCCTCGATCTGCGGTCTCGACCTCTATCTCGATCCCTGTCACGTCGCTGACCCGACCCTTGCCCCGAACCCTGTCCCGAGAACTGCCACTGATCCGGACGCTGGTCACTGGGGGCGTCCCCAGAAGATCTCCACACACTAGCCGACTGCTCGGACGTCCCAATCCGCTGCCTCTGAGAAGAGGGCTGCTCCCTCTGCTTAAGGATCTCCCGCTCCCTCATGTGGGCCATCTCAAGGGCTCTAGCAAATGTCGGAGTATCATGTAGCCCTACGAACTCCCGGATATCCGATCGAAGTCCATCGATAAACGCATCAGCCTTACGGCTCTCCGTGTCAACATGCTGAGGCGCGAACTGCGAATACTCATTAAACCGATCGACGTACTGTTGAACAGTCATATTACCCTGCTGCAAATAGAGAAACCGACGCTCCATTTCCCGTCTCTCGTCCCTCGGAATGTACTGGAGCTCAAACATAGCCCTGAACTGCTCCCAAGTCATGGCGTATGCGCTGGACTCAGTCATCGAAGACTCAATCGATTTCCACCACTGCGAAGCTCCGCCCCGTAACTGATAAGCAGCATACCCAACCATATCTCTGGGATCCACGTGGGCCACTCGGAACGCGGCCTCAATCTCTCGTTCCCACGCGATGGCCGCCCCCGGCTCACCGTCACCTCTAAACTGCGGCGGAGCCCTTGTCATAAAATCTTTAAAAGATCCACCTCTCTGAGAAGACGACGATGCCCCACCCCCTGATCCGGTCTCGGTACACTGAACAACTGGCCCCAAACTCTGACCCTGCTCACGCTCTTGCTCTTTTTGCTGTTGGTAAAACTCAGTAATAACATCTAGCAGCTCGGATTTCCGAATATACTCATCACCAGGCGGCTTACCCACGCCTGACCCTTCACCCTGATCTGCCATATTAATCTGCACAAAACAAAATTAAGCACGAGGGATAAATCACCCAGCGTTATACACTAAGCCAGGTCGGTTAATCCACTATATATAATCGCAAAACGATCCCCCATGGACCGGAACAAGGTCTAAATTAAGCATTCACTAATGATACTCAAGCTTCAAACCACAAGCTCTGATACCATGCTGTAACACCCCTCCCGATCCCGGAAATGCCACGTCAATATAATATCATAAGTGGCAATAACGCAACGGATCTATAATACACGTGTCATAAGGTTATGCAGATTACGGCTAATTTGAAACTTTAACACATAGATAATAACATACGATTACATTTCATAATCCCATATTAGCAAAACATATAATCCCGGATACTGGATACACTGTTCCCAAAACAACTATTACATGCGATTCAAAACATTACATCAACAAACAACCGAACTTCAAATCAGTCCCGAAACTATCTCTGCGGCTGCGGCTGAGACCCCTTCTGATTCCCTGAACATGTTAGACTCGATAACGTGAGCTATAAAGCCCGTGAGCACACGAGGGTTGACACTGCACATAAGCACATAACACACAATCCCTGTCCCTGTCCCGATAGCCCAACACACATCTCAGGTATATAGGCACAAGTATGAGATTGGAGTGACACACAGCCCTATGGGGACCCCTCCCCGGTAGACACATCGCACACAGAAATGGTCGGTAATACCCTGTAGCACGGAAGCTACCCGGCTACAGGCCCTGCCGTATATATACGCCCCAAGGACTGTAAGGTACAGTCAACCCGCGCGATTCCCCTTCGCGACCTATCGTCCGTATGGAACTCATCACGGACCCCTGGACCGATCTCAAATCTCATACATAACACGAATAAGGAATAGAGTATACCTGAGGTTCACGTCCCTGTCTCATATATATATAGCACGCACAAGATAGCAACACAGCTAAAATCATAAAAGATAGCGCGCGTTTAGAAAACGTCTCGAGTACTCACCTGATTGATTCCCTGAAGTCTGAGCACCTTGATCGAATCCGGCCCACTGTCCGCTAATCCCTGTAACACACGGAATCGTGACCGGTCAATCACACTTCAATCGATACACATATATCAATCTCATACTATCACAAAACCGAATCGGACCCGATAACCCCACGGAACCGAAACCCGACGAATACCCGAAACTCGACTCAAACCCGACTCAAGCCAATCCCAAACAAGACCCCAACCCCAACAAAACACAATCCGAGCAATCCTGAAGGAAACCCGAAACAATTTGGCCCAAACTCATTTCACAAGACTAAACTCGGATTTTCACTGCAGGTCCTTGGTCGCGCCGCGGACCCTCTGGTGGTCGCGCCGAGACACCGCAAAACCCTCAGCTCTGCTCTGCGATTTTCATGGCTGTCCAGGAGTACACAACTCCTCTCAATTCAATTTCAGACCCATTTGAACACATATAATCAGCATATACTAGCCCCTTAACCATTTCCAACCACTTTACCCAATTTAGCAACATATAACTCAAATTGAAGCCATGAATTTAAAGTATCCTTACCTTGAAGCTTCAACAACACAAGGGAAGAAGAAGGAGATAGGATAATCAGATTTTCAGCAACCAATTCACTTGAAGAAATTGCAACTTGCTGCTGGAGATGCTCCAATCACACACACAACACACACTTAGGGTTCACACAATGGATAAGGGAGAAGGAGAAGATAAACCTAAGTACGTTTCTAATTTAGGCCGGTCCCGAACCCAATAACCCGAACCCGATATTACATTTTCACTATTAATGCCCATTTAACCCATTTAATCCCGCGATCCCAAAAATATAATCCGATCATTAAAATTATAACCCGATGACACGTGAACCCCAATCCCGACACGTGTCAATCCACGAAACGGGATATAATTGGACCAACCCAATATTAATAATTTATTTATCCACTAAAATAATTCCACGTACCAGGTAGAAATGACGGATGTTACATAATCAATTCAATTCAATTAATTATCCATTCAATTCAATTCCATTCCATGAATAATAAAACTTAGGTTAAAATTAATCAAGTAAGTTTATAAACCTATGTTATATACAATTAATCAATTCATTTCAATTGCATTCCATTCAATGAATAATAAAACTTATGTTCAAATTAATCAACTAATTTTATAAACCTAGGTTATATACAGTTAATCTATTCCATTCCATTCCATGAATGATAAAACTTAGGTTATATATTATTCAAGTAATTTTATAAACCTAGGTTATATACAATTAATCAATTCAATTGAATTAATTAATTGATTTCCATTCTATTCCATGAATAATAAATTTAGGTTATATATTATTCAAGTAATTTCATAAACCTACGTTATACACAGTTAATCAATTCAATTCAATTCCATTTAATTCCATGAAAAATAAAACTTAGGTTAAATACAATTAATCAAGTAATTTTATAAACCTAGGTTATATACAATTAATCAATTCAATTCAATTCCATTCCATTCCATAATTAATAAAACTTAGGTTAAATTTAATCAAGTAATTTCATAAATCTAGGTTATATACATTTAATCAATTCCATTCCATGTGTAATAAAACTTAGGTTATATATTATTCAAGTAATTATATAAACCTAGGTTATATACAATTAATCAGTTCAATTCAATTAATCCATACAATTCCATGAATAATAAAACTTAGGTTAAATATAATCAAGTAAGTTAATAAACCTAGGTTATATACAATTAATCAATTCAATTCAATTGCATTCCATTCCATGAATAATAAAACTTAGGTTAAATACAATTAATCAAGTTATTTTATAAACCTAGGTTATATACAATTAATCAATTCCATTCCATTCCTTTAATAATAAAACTTAGGTTAAAATTAATCAAGTACTTTTATAAACCTAGGTTATATAAATTAATCAATTCAATTCCATTCCATGAATATTAAAACTTAGGTTATATATTATTCAAGTAATTTTATAAGCCTAGGTTATACACAATTAATCAATTCAATTCCATTAATCCATTCAATTCCATGAATAATAAAACTTAGGTTATATATTATTCAAGTAATTTCATAAACCTAGGTTATATATAATTAATCAATTCAATTCAATTAATCCATTCAATTCCATTACATTACATGAATAATAGAACTTATGTTAACATTAATCAAGTAATTTCATAAACCTAGGTTATATACTATTAATCATATCAATTCAATTCAATTCCATTCATTGTTTAATAAAACTTTGGTTAAATACAATTAATCAAGTAATTTAATAAACTTAGTTTATAAAACACTTAACAGCTTGAGAAAATGCACTAACAGTTTGAGAAATTGAACTAACAGCTCGAGATTTGCAAAAACATAATTTCTCAATTTAACATAGGTTAAAATTAATTAAGTAATTTCATAAACCTAGGTTATATACAATTAATCTATTCAATTCAATTGCATTCCATTCCCGAAATAATAAAACTTGGATTAAATTAATCAAGTAATTTCATAAGTCTAGGTTATATACAATTAATCAATTCCATTCCATTCCATGAGTAATAAAACTTAGGTTATATATTATTCAAGTAATTATATAAACCTAGGTTATTTAAAATTAATCAATTCAATTCAATTAATCCATTCAATTCCATGAATAATAACACTTAGGTTATATTTTATTCAAGTAATTTTATAAACCTAGGTTAAATTTGTTAGGCACAAAAAGGCCTCAGTCAAACCTGCTCTACATCTTAGGGGGAGATTTCTAATAAAACCTGCTTGATGCACTTGAAGGTATGATTTAAGACCTGTTTATGCCTTATTAAAACCTGAAAGGTGGTTTGCAATATCAGCCAAAGTTGTTTACCATGTTGCATTCGTTGCAACAAAGGCAGTTTGTGAAGCTGTTTTGTCTGCTGAACAGGCTGGACATAAATTGTCTACGCTGCTCGGTACTGTTGAGCAGCTTGGACAGTTTACAAGTATTCTGTTCTTTGTGAACAGGCTAAACACTTTATGGAATATGTTTCCAAGTCCTCATGTATTGTTTTTGGCTACAAGATCAGTTTACAAGTCGAAGACAAAGTGGAAAACAGAACTGCACAGACTGCCCACACTAATCCGTTACATGAAGACAAACGGATATCTGAAAAGGGTGACATACCTTTTCTTATCAAAATGGCCTTAGCAAAAGAAGAAAGATGCAAAGTTGTCATTTATCTTTTTGTTAAAGCCATATGCAACAGTGACAAAAAGAAAAAGACAAAGATTCTACTATGTGAAGACAAATATGCTTTATCAGAATGTGCAGAAAAGGTGTCTTGTCTTTTTGGAAAGACTTTCCACTATCTCATATGTCCAATGAAGAAGCTTCACTGAGATTCTCCTTGTGAGTATAAAAGGAAGCTTCTAAGGATTGTGAGACATCCAAGAGTGTGAAATCAGATCGTGCATTAAAGTGTGTTTTTCATGCATGCAAGTATGCTTGAATATAACAGTACATGTGTCTAAGCTGTTCTTATTCAAGCTGTCCGTCTGAGTCTTATAAAATCAGTGAGTGCATCTAAGTGAGTGTAGTCATTGTATCTAGTCTGAGTGTGTCTTAGATTAGTTGAACAACTGTTGTATCTGTCATCTCAGCTTGAACCTTTCCGCAGTCAAGCTTGTTTGTAATTAACACTTGTTGACAGTATACACAAACATTGAGAAAAGGGTGTTTACAGCTTAGAATAATACACTAGGAAAACCTTTTGGGACCTACAACTGGTATCAGAGCAGATAGAGTGTGTGTCAACTCTAGATCTCTCATTCTCCCTATTTTCCCATGGACAACAGTGCTGCAAGGTCCTCCTCTTACTATGACAATGGGTCAATTGCCAAACCCTCCAAGGTCAATCATCAGAACTTCTCTGGTTGGAAGTGCAGAATGATGCTCTATTTAGAGAATCTGGATGTACAACTACCAGAGATAGTAATGGAAGGACCCTATGTGCCAACTTCTGTTACTACCATTACTCCTGATGTTGAAGGAGCTTCCCCTGAAATCAGAACCTTTGAGAAGGCCAAAGCTCAATGGTCTAATGAAGACAAAAGACTGGTTGCTCTGGATGCAAAAGGCAGGAATAACCTGGTCATCTCTCTGCCTGATGATGTGTTCAAACAGGTTGAGAAGATGAAGACTGCAAAGGAGATGTGGGATACTTTGTGTACCGTCTATGATGGTCCCACAATCACACTAGACAACAGGATTAACAATCTTGTTAGACAGTATGAACTCTTATTTGCAAAACCAAAGGAGTCTCTCACAGAAACCTACACCAGGTTTACTGCTCTTGTTAATGATCTCAAAGCTGTTGGGATCACAAAGGACAGCCTGACTTTGGTGAACAAGTTCTTGGACATCTTGCCTGAAGAGTGGAACTACTTTTCTACCATCTTGAGAAATTCAGGTACCATCAAAGGTATGGATCTTGTAAATTTATATGGATCCTTACTAAATGATGAGCAGTCAAGGCACCAGATGAGAAATGCCTTGGAAATGTCCAAGAGAGGTGCTGCCTTAGTGGCCAGTGTGAGACAACCTGTTGGGCAGTAATGTGATGTGTTCACACAACCTGATCAACTGGCTGATGACGAAAGAGAGGAAATGTCTGATGAGGAAGACAGTGCAGATCTTGCTGAACTTGATGATGAGCAAATGATTGCAATGCTTGTCAAAAGGTTCAACAAGAAAAGGTTTGGAAGAAAAATGGTGCAGGGAAACTCAAATGCTGTCAAAAAGAAGGCATTTGATAAATCTAAGGCTGAGTGCTTCAAATGTGGCAACACTGGCCATATAGCTGCTGACTGTGTGTCAAAAGCTGTTGGACAGCCATCCAAACCAACAAGACTAACAGGGACGATGGCTACAGGGTTAAGTACCTTATGGCCATGGCTAAGCTGAAAAAGTGGGAAAACTTAGTGGCTTCCAACAAGCAAAAGGGACTCATGGCTGAGACATGTGACTGGGAGGAGTTTGATTCATCCTCAGATGAAGAAGACAACAACTGTCTGATGGCCAACACTGACGTCCCATCAACAAGCAACTTCAAACAGGATTTGGCAAAAGCTGAAGCCTTCAGCAGCTTAGAGAACTGGAATCCCACAATGATGTACAAGGTACAAAACTTTATTGCTTACACTTCTGAAGAAAAAGTAAAAATGTTTGAATATATGCTTGTTGATTTAAAAGTTGCTGTTGTGAAGCACAATGTTTTACTATCTGAAATCTCTAAGCTTAAAAATGATCTTGACACAAAATCCAGTAAACTGGACAGTTTCCATAAGTTGGAAACTGAGCTTGATGAATTAAAACACATCAACTCCATTTTACTGGAAGAAAAGAGAGAGACAAATGTAAAACATGAAAAGCTTCAAAAGATAGTTGACTCTTGGTGCCAATCTGCACAAAAACTCAGCCATTGCATCAGTCAGCAGATTCCTGCACAAATCCAAGCCTATCTTGGAGGGGATCTTGACAAAGCAGCTTCTATTATTGAGATTAATAATCTGAAAGACGACTTATCCACTCTTCGTGAGCTTCCCAACACTTTCATCCAGAAAGTTAATGGAAAGCTAGTCTCAACAAACAGATTTGTCAGGCCTCAAAATACTGACAGCTTGTGTGAAAAAGCCCCAAAAGCTGATGATGGAATGTGTTCTCCATGAAATTAGCCTGCTAAGTGCTCTGCTGATTCACACAAGAAAAAGAAAGGAAAACAAGCTCAAACTGCAGTCGTGGACACTAAACCTGTTGACAAAACAGGCTCTGGGTCCAAAGCTGATGGTAAGAGACATGTTAATCCTTTTAATGCTAAACATTTTGAAAATAAGTTTTCAAAAGGTAAGCAGTCTGCATTCAACAGGGGTAAGTCTCATGTTGAAAGCAAATCCGCTGTGGTTTCAAATAAGTTTTCAAATCATAGTGGAAAACTGGTTATAGATGAAAATAAGTCTTTCAAAACCAGAAGCAGTGATTATGTTGACAGGCAGCATCAATCACATCTCAGTAAGGGCAAAGGCAAAGCCACTGCTCAACCTGAGAAATCTGGGAATAAGTTTCCCAAACCTGTGGAAGGTCAAAAACCAATTAAGCTTCCTGTATTTGACATCTGTCCTCCCAAAAAGAGGAATGAAGAAACAGGAAAAGCTGTTGCTATTGTGCCTTCCACCCAAGTTGTTGATTCATCGAAATATAGTAACTAGTTTGCTAAACCTGCTGATAAAATCAACAGAAATAATTCTAAATGTGTTTCTGAAAGCTCTTCTTCCAAAAAGGTTAAAAAGATAAAATGCTATAAATGTGGGAAGAAAACACACATGGCCAAAGACTGTCCTGAAACAGAGGACATGAGGCCTGTTGACTCTGTTAGTTCCATCATTGCTAAAACAAGCAGTGTTTGAAGTAACTTAGTCAACGAGAGTGGTATCCAAACTGATACCATTCAAATAGGAAATATTAGTGTGGATATCACTAGCCCATCAACAAATGTTGTTGAAGTAGGAGAACTCATCACTATGATGAGTTCCCCTAAAAGTAACTAATGTTTTCCTATGACACTCTGCAGGACAAACAACCATCCCAGGTTTGGTACTTGGATAGTGGCTGCTCAGGACACATGACAGGCTGCAAGGACCTGCTGAGTGATCTCAGGCCTGAAAAAGGGCCAAAAGTCACATTTGGTGACAATGTACAAGGATCCACTGAAGGATATAGAACTCTTAAAGCTGGTGCTGCAGTGTTCAAAAGGGTAGCCTATGTGGTTGGGCTAAAACATCATCTTGTTAGCATAAATCAACTGTGTGATGCTGGCTACAAGGTTAACTTTGATGAGCACCTGGGTTACATATTGGATCCCCAAGGCAAAGTTATGCTGTGTGCTCAACGAAAGAAAGGTGTATATGCCGTGGACATGAAATCTGCTAATCCCACATCTGAAACATGCTTTCTCACAAGAACTAATGCAGACCTAAACTGGTTATGGCACAAAAGGCTGTCACACCTGAACTTCAAGAATATCAAAAAACTCTGTAAGTAAAAGTTGGAAACAGGTTTGCCTTCTATGACCTTTGTTGAGGATAAACTCTGCACACCTTGTGAGAAAAACAAGCAGAGAAAATCATCTTTTAAATCCAAGCATAATTTTTCTATTGATACTCCTCTATTCCTAATCCACATGGACTTGTTTGGACCAGTCAGTTTCCCAAGTCTAGGAGGAAGAAGATACACTCTAGTAATGTTTGATGAGTTCTCCAGGTTTACATGGGTGATCTTTCTGAAGAACAAAGGAGAGGCTGCTAGAGAAATCATTAGATTTATCAAAAAGATGGAAATGCTGAACTCTGCTCAAGTGAAGCAGCTTAGAAGTGATCATGGTACTGAGTTCAGAAACAATACTCTTGAGGACTTCTGTGAAGAAAAAGGGATCACACAAAACTTTTTAGCAGTAAGAACTCCACAACAAAATGGAGTTGCTGAAAGGAGAAACAGAACCCTCATTGAAGCTGCTAGAACCATGCCGTGTGCATCTGGTTTACCTTCATCATTCTGGGCTGAAGCTGTTAACACTGTCCGCTTCACCCAAAACAGATCCTTAGTGGTGAAAAGGTTCAACAAGACTCCCTATGAGCTGCTCAAAGGGAGGAGGCCAAACATTAGCTACTTCCATGTGTTTGGATGTCCCTGCTTCATTCTGAATCAAAGGGACCAACTGGCAAAGTTTGAACCCGAAGCTGATGAAGGTGTGTTTTGTTGGATATTCTGCTCTCATTCTGGGCTGAAGCTGTCAACACTATCTGCTTCACCCAAAACAGCTCCTTAGTGGTGAAAAGGTTTAACAAGACTCCCTATGAGCTGCTGAAAGGGAGGAGGCCAAACATTAGCTTTCTCCATGTGTTTGCATGTCCCTGCTTCATTCTGAATCACAGGGACCAACTGGCAAAGTTTGAACCCAAAGCTGATGAAGGTGTGTTTGTTGGATATTCTGCTATCTCCAAAGCCTACAAAGCATACAACAACAAGAGAAAGGTGATAGATGAATCTATCAATGTCACCTTTGAAGAGTCCAGGAGTGCCTCCATCAAAGCTGTTCCTGAATCAGTTTTAGGAGAATTCAGCTTTGATGATCTCATGCATTCTAACAGTGAAGAGAAGGACTCGAAAGCTTCCACTACATCCAGAGTGGAACCTGCCAATCATGATGGGCATTATGATGATTATGTTGATACACCCAGTGTGAATAAGTGTACTGACTTAGTTACAACTTCATGTCCTGAACCAATCAATGCTGATTTTCCTGGATCCTCTACTGATATGTTCAACAATGGAGAGTCATGTTCAACAAGTGAACAGGCTAAAGATATCAGTGTGTCCAGGCTAGATGCAATTCGTGTGTTTCAAGCCTACGCTGCTCATAAGAGCATGATGGTATTTCAAATGGATGTGAAGAGTGCATTTTTGAATGAGAAGCTGCAAGAGGAAGTTTATGTCAAGCAGCCTCCAGGTTTTGAAAATGAACATCCTCCAGGTTTTGTCTATAAGTTGGACAAAGCCCTCTATGGTCTAAAACAAGCCCCTAGAGCCTAGTATGACACTCTTACTGATTTCCTTATGAGCAATGGTTATTCCAGAGGTAAAGTGGATACCACACTGTTCATAAAGAAGGTTAAGTTTGATATTATGCTTGTTCAAATATATGTTGATGACATAATATTTGGTTCTACTAATGAACAATTATGCAAGAATTTTTCATTACTCATGAAATCAAAATATGAAATGAGTATGATGGGAGAACTTGCTTTCTTTTTAGGATTACAGGTTAAACAAACCTAAAATGGAATTTTCATAAATCAAAGAAAATATACGTTAGATCTATTGAAAAAGTTTAAATTTGATCAAAGTTCTCCTATTAAAACCCCAATGGCAACCAATGTAAAATTGGATGCAGATGCCAGTGGCAAAGCTGTTTCAGTAACAGCTTACAGAGGCATGATTGGGAGCTTGTTGTATTTAACTGCTAGTAGACCTGATATTATGTTTGCTACTTGTTTATGTGCTAGGTTCCAAGCTGATCCAAAAGAATCACATCTAGCTGCTGTGAAAAGAATCTTCAGATACCTTAAAGGTACACCAGGTTTGGGTCTATGGTATCCCAAAGACTCAAGCCTTGAACTAACTGTTTATTCAGATTCTGATTTTGCAGGCAGCAGGCTAGACAGCAAAAGCACAACAGGTGGATGTCAACTCCTTGGTGGTAAGTTGATAAGTTGGTGTAGCAAGAAGCAGAACTCAGTTTCTAGTTCTACTGCTGAAGCTGAGTACATTGCTGCTGGAAGCTGCTGTGGGCAGATTCTGTGGATGCAGCATCAGCTTGAAGACTATGGACTTGAATATAGGAAAACTCCTATTCTGTGTGACAATACCAGTGCCATAGTTATCTCCAACAATCCAGTGTTTCACTCCAGAACAAAGCGTATAGAGGTCAATTATCACTTCATCAGGGATCACATTCAGAAAGGTAATGTGGAGGTAAGTTTTATTTCCACAGATGAACAACTTGCAGATATTTTCACCAAACCTCTTGATGCAAACAGGTTCAATTATCTGGTAAGCAAGCTGGGCATGTTAAACAAAAGTGACTAATTGTCCAAAATGTTCTAAGTTATTATTTGTCTCACACTGCTCAAGTTTCGCAGAACAGCTTAGACAGAACCGGTTATGCATGTTCTATACTTAGCCATTTTCTGCAAAACTTGAACAGCTTGAGCATATAACAGGTTTGACAATAATAGCGTATATGTCAAGCCTGATCTGATGATCAAACCTCCACCCTGCTCACTCTCTCAATCTGTCATACAAGACATTGTCTTGTAACCTGATCAGCTATTGAACAGGTTGAAGGAACAGCCTGAAGAGTGAACAGCTTGTGATGACCCTGCTCATCACAGGTTTGACCATCAGCTTAGACCATCAGTTTTAATTACCTTTCTTCACAATTAAGTTACTTAATTTTTGTTTTTATATAACTTAATTACTGCGGATAATGTGTGTTTACGTGTGTTAGTTAATAAAAAGGGCTCAAGTGGTCTGACAACCGTTCTGACGTAGACAACCGTTCCGTTTTCCGTTAACGAACGTTTCAAATCAACCGCCCAAATATTTCTCTCTCATACCCACTCACATTCAAATCCTATAAATGCCCCCTACTGTTTCATCTTCGTCTTCCTCACTACTTCCATAACTTCCTAAGAACCCTAAAGCTTGACTAAGTGTCCTGTGCTTCTAACTACTTCCCAAATGGCTCACCGAAACAACCCCTTACTACCAGTATTTGTTGGTGTTGATGTTCAAAAACATTCATCTGTCACCACAATGCTAATCCTGAAACCTACCAACTACCTTGCAAACCTAACCATTCCCAAAAATTATGTGGGAAAAGGCTACGAAGAAATGGTGGAGTTTCTGAAAGTTCACCCCCTAAACTTTGCCATGACTGCCACTTCTGGTGTCCTGTACCAGGAAATGGTGTATGAGTTCTGGTACACCTGTGCTTACAACCAAGATACGAAAGTAATCAGGGAAACAATACTCAATGGGACTCAGACCATTGAGATCACCACTCGTCTGATCAGGGAAGTTCTTCGTCTCCCTGTCGCTGAACACTATGATCAGCCACAACCTAAAGATAAACAGATGAGAAATCTGCTACACTTCTGTGGTGTAGCATAACCCAAAGTTGGAGCTACACTGTTTAGGAAGGATTTGTCTCCAACCTACAGTTTCCTATTCGCCTTGGTGGTGATGTGCTTCAGCAGCAAGTTTGGTTCCTTTGACCAACTAAGACGTGATGAGATTCCTATATTTCTACAGCTTGTGGATGGGACTGCAATCAACATGGCCAGATGAATTTTCATGAATTTGAGGAATCTGGTGCAGCAGGAGACACGTCCAGCTGATGTTCGTTATCCCAGATTTTTGAGCCTCATCTTCAAGCAAGTTTGTGGTGAGCATCTGTATAACTCTCAGCTTTTACTTCATACTGCATCGTTTCCTGTTATAGAAAATAGAGTTTTCTACACTCCGGTTCTCCCAAATGAGCCTCCTCTATCCACTCCAATGAGGAGGCTGCTAGGATTGGTGGAAGGACCCTCTGCTGTGAGGGTGGATCCAGAAGTTGCTCCCAAAGGAAAATCCAAATCCAGGGTCAAGTTTGTTAAGAGGACCCTGGAAACGACTAAAGCTGGGCCTGTCCACAAGAAGGCCAAAACAGCCAAGTCTAAGTCTGCACCCTCAGCCTCTGTGGCTGAGGGGGAGCAGGCTTCTCACCCTGGTTCATTTGTTGAGCCTGAAGCCTCTGTGGCTGGTGCCTCTGTGGCACCTGAGACTATAGAACAGGCCAACCCACCTGTTTCTGACCCAGTCTCCAAACCAGTCCACTCAGAACCTCTCATCAGTTCCCCACAGTCACCCACCTCATCTCACAGATCATACCAACGCAAATCCATTACCAAAAAGAAACCAACAGCAAAAACAGCCACAACCAGCCCCTCTGTTCCCTCTCAACAGGGTTCAGTTGAAAAAGAAGCACACCCTGCTGCCTCTCCTATTTTGGGAGAAGGTTCAACACATTTGGAGTCTGCTTCACTCCAACAAGAGTCCACCGAGAGTCAGCCTAGACCCTCTGGTTCCTCCCAACAGGAGCCAGTTGTACATATGGAGACAACAACATCAACTATTCCGGCCTCCCAACAGGCTGAGAAAATTGAAAGCCAGGAGTTCACTCCACTCCATACTGAGTCCACACAGTCCCTACTTCATACTTCTTCACACCCTGAGTCTGCACGAGGTGCCCACACTGCTGGATTAGACCATCCAGTAGCTCAGCCTCCAATCTCTGCTCCTCATGATGCATCTGTTGTACACCCAACTGTTGTTGAAGGACCAACCACCCAAGCTGATGAACCACAGGGCACAGAACATCCCTTTGGTGAGGTTGCTCCTCTTATGCAAACTCCATCAGCAGGTTTCACCACTGCTGATGTTGAAATGCAAATCCCATCTTCCAATGATGAGGTACCTTTACACCAAGGTGCTGCAGAGGGAACAACCCCTGGTCTTAATGAAGGTGCTGCAACACAAGCAGCATCTGAAAGGCTACCAACCTCTACCCCCTCTCCTGATGATGCAACTACAGCCACTACTGAAGGACCTATTGACCCCTCCAAGCTGGGCCACATCACTTTTGCCCAGGCTATGGAGCTTCTTTCAAAAGTGCCTTCTCCTTCTCCATCACATCCCCAAACACCAGCCTCATCATCTTCATCACCCTCCACACAATCCAAACAGTCTACCCATACACCTCCATCCCCTAAAGATGTGCCTTTGAAGGATCAACTTTCTTTGCTGACCAACAAAGTTGGCTCTTTAGAAAGTTCAATGTCTTCTCTACCCTCTCTAATTTCAGACTCTGTGTCTGAACAGCTCGAAGGATTCATTGATGTGTTCAAGAATTCCTTTCCATCCACTCCTCAAACTGACACCTCCTCACAGCTGCTTGCACTCACTGCACAGCTGCAAAGTATCTCTACCTCCCTCTCCTCAATTCTTTCACACCAACAGGACTCTGTGTCCTCTATGACAGCCATATCCCAACAGTTGTCCACTCTCCTCACTACTTGCAATTCTACCCATCCTAATACACTGGCCAGCCTAAACACTCTCATTGTTTCTCTGTCAAATTCTGTGTCAGCAAACCTTGCTGATGTGCAGGACTCTCTTGAGTTACATGTTGCACAGCTTCAAAGTCTAATATTCACAACTTCTGATAGAGAAAATATTCTTAAGCTGACCTCTATGGCTGATTCCCAATCATCCTCTCTTCAAACCCGTCTTTTCCAACTTGCAGAGGTGAAGGACAACCTGGCTTTCTTAGTGCACAGCCTTTCTTAGTGCACAGTCTGGTTGGTCCCAAACCTGCTGCCAAAACTGCTGCAAAGCCTGCTGAATTTGTTTCTTCAGGTAGACCAGTTGTTGAAGGTGCTGGTCCATCTCCTTCAAAGGGGGAGAAGTCGTCTGCCTCGAAGACTAAGTCTAAGGGGGAGAAAACTTCTTCTCCCAAGGAGAAATCAGCATCTACTTGTCAAACAGCAGGTGCATCGATAACAGGTACAGGTCCAGTTGAAGGTGCCTCTCATCAACCTGAAGCTGCTCAGCCTACTTAGGCTGGATCTCCAAACCCTGCATTGTCTAAGGGGGAGGAATTCATTCCTGAGGACAGGCCAAGCAGCAACAGGAGGCATCTAATTCTGGAAGAAGAAGAAGAAGAAGAAGAGGAGGATATTCCTGAAGCTGTTACCACTACAACAGCTAAAGGAAAAGAAAAAGCAGTTGTTGATTCTGATCACCAGAAAGCAGCACAGCTAAAATTTGACAAGGCAAGGACTAAAGAAATGGGTGTTGTAACATCCTGAAGATAAAATTTATGTATTTGAGGTTATTAGTTTAAAATTTGTGATTTAAGTTGAATTGTATTTTTATCAAAGTTGGTTGCTATTTTAAGAAGCTATGAAGTTTGAGAATTAATAATTATTGTTATGGAGTATTATGAATTATAAAAGTTAGTGATGATAAAACTAAGCATAAATCAGTATTATATGGAACCGGATAAGTTGAGGAGTGAAATGTGCAAAAATGATGAAAGTTGAATAAAAAGGCCAAAAAGCCATTCATTCCACATTTACTCTCTCTCTACTTTATCTCTCTAGAATTCTCTCTACCTTCTCTCTAGAATTTCTCCCAAACCGACCGGTCGATTATCGAGTTCTATACGTCATCGGAAAGATCTCGAGGAGTACTACAACAATCTACGGTTGCATTCGTGATTTCGTACGAATTGAGGTAAGAATCGACCCTTTTAAGCTCTTACATTTTCGGTTTTGAAGATATGCATTCGAGTTTATCATTTTTAGCAAATTTAGCTCGAGTTTTAACTAGAATATGATTGAGTATGTGTAATGGAATCGAAACTAGGCCTAATACGTATCATATTTGTGTTTTTAGACTTAGAAACGAATGATTTAAGCTGTATATATGAACAAATTCGAGAATGCCATGAACAAACTCGAAAATATATAGAACAAACTCGATTTTTGGCTAAAATCGAGAATTGGACTTCGAATTTGTGCATAAATTCGAATTGGACTTCGAATTTGTACTCAAATTCGATATGGACTTCGAATTTAGCCAATAAAGTCGAAAAGAGCTTCGAATTTAGCTAGGAATTCGATTTTAATGTCTTTAAGTTCATTACATGTTCGAATTTAGTATATAAATTCGAAATCCACTCTTTAAACTCGAATATTTTGAATGAAACACATAGTCGACGCATAAAATAAATTCTAAGTGTTGGAAATTCGGATGGGGACCGGATTCAGATATGGTCCGAAATTGGATTTGAATTTACCTTGGATCCGAAATGGGGATCAGATAGTGCAAAACTTATAAATTTAAGGTTTTACGAAATTAAACAGTTTTTGACGCGAGATATTGTTGCAACTGACTTAACAGGCGTATATGTTGATGCACATTCATACTTATTGCATGTCCGTTCATTTGTTGTGCATCCTTTTGATGGACCTGAGTGGTCGCATCTGAACTCTGATGTTACTGTGCTATATGACCAAGAGTTTGACACCTCTATGGTCAGGATAGACAGTAAGTCATCCCCGATGTAATGTCTGCCTCAGATGGTTGGTTTTTCTTATGCCGAGTGTCAGCTCGAAGGAGCTGCGGCTCGGGTTTGCGTACTTTGAGTACGTGTGGAGTATACGGTATGTGTTATCGCGGTTACTCTGGCTGGCATCATAAAGATTTGTAGAATGTGTAAAATCTTATGGTATTCACTAAGCAATTCGCTTACCCCTTCAGTTGTTATATTTTTACAGGAAAAGGGAAATCCGCTGCGGGACCATCTAGCTAGGACATCAGTCGAAGTGATTTGAAGTATCTACTGTTTATCTTGGTAACAAAATTATGGAATGTTGTTGAAATAAATTTGGGGATGATGTAATGCTTTTGAGATTGTAGACTTAGAATTGTAACCTATGTAGCACCGTAGGGTGTTGGGCACTAGTTTGTATTATTTTATTTCGTATTTTATGCTTCCGCACTTAAATTAAGTTATCAGATCATTATATAACTGTTTGATGGTGATTAATCTCGGGTGAATGGTAAATGGTGGTTAATGTGGCAAGGGTGTCACAACGTATGGTATCAGAGCAGTAGTTTGAGATTCAAGTGTCCGTGAGGTCTTGATCTCACACATTAAGTGATGATATGTAGAGATTCTAAGTAATGATCTGAATTAAGATAGCTTACGATCTAGAATTCATAGGAAATTGACTATCATAATGTACAATTGGGTGGAGTCTTTAAATTAATGACATGTTACTAAATAAGTTACATGTTTCATATATCAGAACATGTCTGGAGGAGGAATGACACCAGAAGAGACAAGAGAAATGATGCTAGCCATGATGGAGCAGTTGAATTTACTGGGTTGGGTGATGCTGTTACTGCATTGGAGTGGATAACAGCTACAGAAAGGACTTTCCGAATCAGCGATTGTGCTGAGAAGGATATGGTCCGGTTCGTTACTGCCATGTTCACCAAAGACGCAATAACGTGGTGGAATTCGATGATGAATGCATTAACAATGGAGAAGGTTGCTGTAATGACATGGGCTGAGTTTACTGAAATTTTCACTCAGCAATACTGCCCGGTCGATGAGCGCCGAAGACTAGAAGCTAAGTTTATGACGTTGATTCAGGGGACTAAATCTGTGTCCCAGTATGTGGTAGAGTTCACGAGGCTGAGTTTGTTCGCGCCACATCAGGTGTATACTGAGGAAAGAAAAGTGACCAGGTTTGAGGCTGGTATTGATCTGGAAATTCGAAGGGTAATGAGCAATGTACGCTACCCCACCTTTGCTGGTCTACTGGAAGCCGCCAGGAATGTGGAACAGATCCTGGGTATGTCAGGGTACGTAATGGGGTCTGCTGCTGCTTCAGCTAACCCAACACAACCTTCACCATCAAAACGTCAATGCGACGGAGGCTCCTCGGGTTCTTCACGATCATCCCAATATTCACCGCAATAGTATTTCCGTCGACAGTCTAGTTCTTCTGGTCGTGCTCGAGCGTACTCTATCAACACTGAGCCACAATACTGCACCAAATGTCATTTAGAACATTTCGGCAAGTGCACCGACGGACGTGCATGTTTTTGTTGTGGAGAGTTGGGTCACTATCAGAATGAGTGCCCACGGAGATCGGATGCTTGCCATAAATGTGGTGTATGGGGGCACTATAGTGGAAACTGCTGAAAGAACGCTACAGCAGCTGCTGCTCCATCGTCGACTCGATCGTCTGGAGGATCTAGTGGTGGTTCAGTAAACCGCCGGAACCAGCCACAAAGGGCACCAGCTCGTGCATTGCAGATTACCGTAGAGGAGGCCAGAGAAAACCCGGAGGTGGTTACGGGTACGTTTATAGTTAACTCTTTACCTGCACGAGTGCTATTTGATTCTGGTGCCAATCGCTCGTTTGTATCTACTATGTTTGCACAACAACTTGCCATGCCTTTGTCTAAATTATCTTCCATACTTGACATAGAAACTGCTAGTAACACTCTAGTCAAGGTAGACCACGTATACCGTAACTGCACGTTAGTAATTGAAGATGTAGTCTTCAATTTGGACCTGATTCCGATTGAGTTTAGTGAATTTGATGTGATTGTCGGGATGGATTGGTTAATTGAGAATGAAGCTCACATAGTTTGTAAGAAGCGGATGATAAAGATAACTACTCCGGAGGGGCGTGAGATATGTATTTACGGGGATAGGAGAAGTGGGGATCTGTGTCTGTTGACCATTGCAAAAGCTCGAAAGCTTGTTGCAAAGGGTTGTGACGCCTACCTGGCATATCCTATTGATGCCAAGGCTGAGAAGAGTACTTTGGCCGATGTGCCTGTTGTTTCACAATTCCCGGATGTGTTTCCGGAAGACTTGTCTGGCATACCGCCTGAGAGACAAGTGGAATTTAGAATTGAGCTGATCCATGGAGCTGCACCGGTAGCTCGTTCTCCCTATCGCCTTGCCCCAACCGAGATGAAAGAAATGATGACACAACTTCTAGTGTTGTTGGACAAGGGCTTCATTCGACCGAGTTCATCGCCGTGGGGAGCCCCTGTTTTGTTTGTGAAAAAGAAGGATGGCACAATGCGAATGTGCATTGATTACCGGGAGTTGAATAAGTTGATTATTAAGAACAAGTATCCGTTGTCGAGGATAGACGATTTGTTCGATCAGTTACATGGGGCTAGTGTATTTTCTAAGATTAATCTGAGGTCAGGATATCATCAATTGAAGGTTCGAGAGGAAGATGTGCCAAAGACAGCTTTCAGGACTCGGTATGGTCACTACGAGTTTCTGGTAATGCCTTTTGGGCTAACCAACGCCCCGGCAGTGTTTATGGATCTAATGAATAGAGTATGTAGACCGATGTTGGATAAATCGGTAATTGTGTTTATTGATGACATATTGGTGTATTCTAAGACTGAAGCTGAGCATGCTGAACATCTAAGGGAACTATTAGAATTGCTGAGAAAAGAAAAGTTGTATGCCAAGTTCTCAAAGTGTGAGTTTTGGCTGCAACAGATTCAGTTTTTGGGACATGTGATTTCTGGAGCTGGGATTTCAGTTGATCCAGCTAAGGTAGAAGCGATAAAGAATTGGGAACCGCCTCGTTCAGCAACGGAAGTCAGAAGTTTTCTTGGGCTGGCAGGCTATTATCGGAGATTTATTAAGGATTTCTCAAAGATTGCAGTTCCCTTGACTGCATTAACAAAGAAGAATGTACCTTTTGTTTGGGAAACCGTGCAACAAGAGGCATTTGAGGTTCTGAAGAAGGCATTAAGTGAGGCGCCGATACTTGCCTTACCTAAGGGCAATGACGATTTTGTGGTGTATACGGATGCCTCGAGACTGGGGTTAGGCGCTGTACTGATGCACCGTGGAAAGGTTATAGCATATGCTTCAAGACAGTTGAAGCAGCATGAGAAGAATTATTCAACTCATGATCTTGAGTTGACTGCTGTAACTTTTGCTTTAAAGTTATGGAGACATTATCTGTACGGAACTAAGTGTCAACTCTACACGGATCATAAGAGCCTGAAGTACATTTTCAGCCAGAAAGAACTTAACATGAGGCAGAGACGTTCGATGGAACTAATAAAGGATTATGACTGTGAGATCCTTTACCATCCTGGTAAGGCTAATGTAGTAGCCGATGCTTTAAGCCGTAAAGCATATTCTAAGGATTGCTGCTACATGATGACGTCTACTATGTTGACCTCCACTATTATTGATGATGTCAAGGCCGCTCAAGAGAAAGCCTTGAAAGATGAAAATGTTGGTAATGAGGATATAAGGGTGCAAATGAAGAATATGGAGACTAGTGAATCGGGTTTGAAATGAATTTACGAAAGAATCTGGGTGCCAAAGTATGGAGGCATGAGAAATGTGATAATAGAAGAAGCTCATCAATCGAAATTTTCTGTACATCCCGGGAGCATAAAGATGTACAACGAGCTGAAAGCAGACTTCTGGTGGCCCGGATTGAAAAAGGATATCGGTCAGTACGTGGAGAGATGCAGAACTTGTCGACTTGTGAAAGCCGAACATCAGCAACCATACGGTAGTTTGCAACCGCTTCCCATTCCGGAGTGGAAGTGGGAGCATATCACTATGGACTTTGTCACAAAGTTGCCAAAGACTAGATGTCAACACGATGCAGTTTGGGTGACAGTAGATCGGCTAACTAAG